>JABUQX010075787.1:35000-65678 GCA_015478945.1 Trachelipus rathkii
ATATAATATAATATATATATATATAATACATATATATATATAATATATATATATATATATATATATATATATATATATTATATTATTAATATATATATATATATATATATATATATATATATAATATATTATATATATATAATTATATATATTTCTTATCTTATCTTCATCTACCTCTTATCACCAGATTGGGGGTGAGGCGCGAATCATACACCGGACCAGAAAAGTAGTAGAAGAATATACCCTTTATCCTCGGACCCTCTACTTTTTGAAGTCAAAATCAAAATTTTCACATTTTTTTTTTATTATCTAGATTATTAAAAATTCTCCTGAACATCATGGTCAATTATTTTTTAAAAAATTTCTAAATTGCTTTTTTAGATACAGAAATTTATTTAGAGAGGTGGTCGAACTAAAAAATTTCAATCCAGTCAAAATTGTAATTCCATTTTGTTAGAGGTTAAAAAAAAGTTTTATTATAATTATAGAAAATCTAATTTTTTTTTTTCTATCTCACCCCCACCCATTCTTCGGATTTTACTCAGTCAAATAAATGGAATCGAAGCCGGAGCCGGGAGCCGGAACCGGAGCCGGACCGGAGCTGGTGCTGGTGCCGGTGCCGGAGCCAGATCCTGGGTATAAATTTTTTTCAAGAAATAATTTTTTAGATGAAAAATTTATTGCCAGAAAACGTACTAAACAATTTTCAAATAGTGCAGAATCCTTAGTCCGATCCGGACCGGATCCGGAGCGGAGTCGAAGCCAGAGCCGGGTGTCGGAACCGGAAAGCCAGAGCTAGAGTTGAAATTTTTTCAAAAATATTTTTAGGTGAAAAATTTATTGCCAGAAGACGTGCTGAACAGTTATCAAATAGTACAGAAACCTTAGTCGGATCCGTAGGAAGCAGAAACCGAAGTCATAACCGGATCCGGAACCGGATCCGGAGCCGATCCTTGGTATAATTTTTTCGGGAAAATATTTTTTTGGTGAAAAATTTATTTGTCAGAGAAGACGTGCCGAACAATTTCAAAATTAGTGCAGAAACCTTAGCCCGATCCGGAGCCGAAGCCAAAGTCAAGAGCCGATCCGGATACCTGGTAATAATTTTCTTCAGAAAAATATTTTTTAAGGGCTATAAATTATTTCAAGAAGACGTGCTAAGCAATGTTCAAATAGTGTAGAAACATTAGTCGGATCCGGAGCCGAAGCCAAAGTCGTATCGAGGAGCCTGTATCCGGAGCCTAAGTTTGAGCTTGAATTTTTTTTTTGGGAAATATTTTTTTGGTGAAAAAACTTTGTCAGAAGGCTGCCGAACAATTTTCAAATAGTTGCAGAAACCTTAGTCGAATCCGGAGCTGAAGCTGAAGTCGGAGCCAGATCCGATCCGATCCGGATCCGGATCCTGGGTATAATTTTTCTTCAAGAAAATATTTTTTGAGGTGAAAACTTTATTTCAAGAAGACGTGCTGAACAATGTTCAAATTGTCTAGAAGCATTAATCGGATCCGGAGCCATATCCGGAGCCGGAGCCGGATCTGGAGCTGATCCTGGTTATGAATTTTTTTCGGGATAAATATTTTTTTGGGTGAAAAATTATTGTCAGAAGACGGACAAAATTCAAATAGTGCAGAAACCTTAGTCGGATCCCCGGATCCGAAGCTGAAGTCGGAACCGGAGCCGGGCCGGAGCCGGAGCCCAGAATCCGGATTCCTGGTAATGAATTTTCTTCAGAAAAAATATTTTTTTAGGTGAAAATTTTTTCAGAAGACGTGCTGAGAAATGTTCAAATAGTGTAGAAACATTAAGTCGGATCCGGAGCCGAAGCCGAAATCAATTCGTATCCGAAGCCATATCCGGAGCCGGATCCTGGGTATTGAATTTTTTTTCGGGAAATATTTTTTGGTGAAAAATTTATTGTCAAAAGAGTGCCGAACAATTATCAAATAGTGCGAAACTTAGTCGAATCCGGAGCCGAAAGCTAAGTCGGAGCCGGAGGCCGTATCCGGATCCCGGGTGATGAATTTTCTTACAGAAAATATTTTTGAAGGTGAAAAATTATTTCACAGAGAACGTGCTGACAATGTTTCAAAATAGTTCCTAGAAGTCATTAGTCGGATCCGGACCTATCCGGAAGCCGGAGCCGGAGCCGGAGCCTGTCCTGGGTATGAATTTTTTTCGGGAAATTTTTTTGGGTGAAAAATTTATTGTCAGAAGACGTGCCGAAATAATTTTCAAATAGTGCAGAAACAACCTTAGTCGATCCGGAACCGAAGCTGAAAAGTCGGAGGCCGGAGCCGATCAGATCCGATCCTGGTATGAATTCTTAGAAAAATATTTTTTTAGGTGATAAAATTATTTCAAGAAGACGTGCTGAGAAATGTTCAAATAGTGTAGAAACATTAGTCGAATCCGGAGCCGAAGCCGTAAGTGTATTCCGGAGACGTATTCCGAGCCGGATCCACTGGAAGAATTTTTTTCACGGGAAATATTTTTTTTTGGTGAAAAATTTATTGTCAGAAGACTTGCGAACAATTTTCAAATAGTGCAAGAAACCTTAGCCGGATCCGGAGCCGAAAGCCGAAGTCAGAGGCGGATCCGGATCCGGATCCGGACCCTGGGTATGAAATTTTCTTCAGAAAATAATTTTTTTAGGTGAAATTTATTTCCAATACGTCTGTATGAGCAATGTTTCAAATAGTGGTAAGAAACATTTAGTTTGGATCGGAGCGGAAGCCAAAGTCGTATCCGGAGCCGTAACCCCGGAGCCGGATCCTGGTATGATTTTTTTCCGGGAAATATTTTATGGTGAAAAACTTTGTCAGAAGGCCTGCCGCCGAAACAATTTTTCAAATAGTGCAGAAACCTTAGTCCGAAATCCGGAGCCGAAGCTGAAGTCGAGCCGGAGCCGTATCCGATCCTGGGTATGAATTTTCTTCAGAGAATATTTTTTGAGGTGAAAAATTTATTTCAAGAAGACGTGCTTGAACAATAGTTCAAATAGCCAGAAACATTAGTTACGGATCGGAGCCGTTCCCGGAAGCCGGATCCGGAGCCTGACCTGGGTATGAATTTTTTTCGGGAAATACTTTTGGTGAAAAAATTTATTGTCAGAAGACTTGCCGAAACAATTTTTTCAAATAGTGCAGAAACCTTAGTCGTATCCGGAGCCGAAGTCGAATCGAAGTCGAAGCCGGATCCGAATACGGATCCGGGAATCTAGGGTATGAATTTTTCAAGAAAAATATTTTTTAGGTGAAAAATTTAATAGAGAAGAACGTGCTGACAATTTTCAGAATAGTGTAGAACTTAGTCGGATCCGGGAGTCGTATCCGGAGCTCTGATCCGGAAGCCCTAGATCCTGGTAAATTTTTTTGGGGAAATATTTTTTTGGGAAAAATTTATTGTCAGAAGAACTGCGAAACAATTTTCAAATAGTGCAGAAACCTTATCGGATCCGGAGGCGAAGCCGAAGTCGGATCTGGAGCCGGATCCTAGCCGGATCCTTGGGTATGAAATTTTTTCGAAAAAATATTTTTTAGGTAAAAAATTTAATTTCCAGGAAAGACGTGCTGCAATTTTCAAATAGTGCAGAGACCTTAGTCGGATCCGGAGCCAAAGTCGAAGTCGGAGCCGGATCCGGACCTGGGTATGAATTTTTTTCAATAATACATTTTAAGGTGAAAAAATATATGTCAAAAGACTTTACTGAACAATTTATCAAAATAGTAACATGAAAACTTAGTTGGATCCGAGCCCGGATCTGAAGCCAGGAGTCGGAACCGGATCCTAGGTATGAAATTTTTCAAGATAAATATTTTTTGGTGAAACATTTATTGTCAGAAGACGTGCTGAATATTTTTTACAAATAAGTTAGAATCCTTAGCCGAAGCCGAACCGAAGCCAAAGCCGAAGTCGGAGCCGGAGACGGATCCTGGGTAGAATTTAATCGGTCATTAAATAAACTTTTAGGATTTAAATATATTGTCAGAAGACGTGTTGAATAATTTTCACAATAGTGCAAATTCCTTAGTCGGATCCGGATCCGGAGTCGAAGCGGGAGCCGAGTATGAAAAATTTTCGAAAAATATTTTTTATTTGAAAAAAATTATTACCAGAAGACGTGCTGAACAATTTTAAAATGTTGGATGCAAAACCTTAGTCGGAGCCGGACCCGGAGTCAGATTTGGGGTATAAAATTTTTTTTCAAGAAATATTTTTTAGGTGAAAATATATTACCAAAAGAGGCTCAATAATTTTTCCAATGTAGAAAACCTAGCCGGAGCCCGGAGCCGAAGTCTGAATAAATAATTGTTTACGTTTGCGTGGGAATATATATATATATATATAACTATATACTATATATATATATATATATATTATATATATAATATATTATAATATATATATAATTTTATATATATATATTATATATTATTAATATATATATATATATATATATATATATAATATATATATATATATTATATTATTATATATTAAATATATAATATATATATTATTATATATATATTATATTATATATATATATAATATATATAATATATATATATATATTTATATTATATATATATATATATGTATTATTATATATATATATATATATAATATAATATATATATATATATATATATAATATATATAATATATATATATTATATATTAATATATATATATATATATATATATATATATATTATAATATATATATTATATATATATATATATTATTATATATATATATAATATATTTAATATATATTTATATATATAATATATATATATTATATATATATATATTATATAATATAATATAAATAGTATATATATATAATAAATATATATATAATAATATATAGTTCTATAAAATAGAATATCTTCAGGGAGGAGAGGCTAAATCTTTTTGAAATAGCCAATAAATATCCTCAACGTCATTGATGAATCATACGTCATACCTCTCAAGCCATACCACGTGAAAAGCAAATTTCAAATGCCTTAATGAATGATAAATAAGGATGCATAATGCTAATAAGGTGATGTCACGAATTTTAAAAATATTAGAAATATTTTTTTATAGATTCTCTGGATTGTTATAAAAAAATTATTTTTATAAATGAAAATTAGTAATTTAATTTAATATCAGCCTTCCCAGAAAAGAAGGCATCTCGGAACAGATTTTTAATCTTATGCTTCGATATCACTGCTTTGAAACTCGGTGCCTTATTTAAATCGACAGGAAGGTGGTTTGGAACACCTGCTGTGGCTACATGGCCATTCTGTTTGGATGCTCTTGGGTTACAGGAGCAACCCAACCAACTCAGTCAAGACGCCGAAATGGGCACAACAGCTTGTTGCGACAAATTTAATATTAAGACGAAGAAAAAATTCACTCGCGCAGCCACCGAAACCATCGACAAGATGCGTGTGTCGCCGGTTAGATTCTCAGTATTGTACAGAAAGGCTGCTAAGTTTCACTAGGTGGCTCGATGCCAACTTTTCCAGAAAGTAGTACATTTGCGTGCTGAGATATAATGTTTGTTGTCTAAGTTACTGCTCCGTATCACCTGCTTTGAAAAACTAAGTTAACTTTAAATTTAATTCGACAGGAAGGTGGTTTTGGACGACTCGCTCTTAGTGGCTGACTTGCATTGCGCCGTTAGGGGTTGCTCGCTGGTGAGTTTATTGGCAGTGGAGCAACTCGATCCAGTAGCCATATGTATATGGCGCCGTGGTGAGTGTGGTCAGAACATGCTTTGTTCTTTTGGTGCAATATTGTGCAAATAAGGGACGAAGAAAAAATTTCACGCGAGGTGTGGTGGGTGGTCGCGCTTCAGCAAGGTTGTAGTGCTGTCTGTGAGGACGCATCGACAACAGCGTCGCGCGTTGAGACTAGAGATTTGTATGCAGGGGAAGCTGCCCTGTACACGTTGTCCCGAGTCACCTTGGTCTCCGAGGAAAATGAGTGGCAGATCGTGTTTTCGTGTGTAATCAATTTCTTGTATTATGGCTATTTGCGACGTCGTAGAATCACTGGTTTTAGAAAACTCAGTAACTATTAAATGGAGCAGGAGGGTGGTTGCAATCACTGCTGGGTGCTACATGGATTCTTGCTTGGGTAATTCCTGGGTAAACCAAGAGTCATACCAAGTTCAAAGTTCAAAGAACGTCCGAAATGGCACAATTCTTTGTTGCATTCAGACAAAGTTTAGGCAAAATAAGACAAATGAAAAATTATTTCTCGCGCCAGGAGGGTGGGGATAGACCCTCGAACCTAAATCGAAACAGCGTCGCCGTTAGAGCAATGTCCAGTGTAAGCTCTAGCCTACTAGTCTGTCCGATCCGCCTTTCCCAGAAAAAAGAAGGCATATGCGGACAGTTTTCTAAATCTTCTGCCGATAACCAGCTTAATTACAACTGTTGTACTAGTGTGAAATCGGCAAGGACAGTGATTCGAACCAACTGCAAAGCTAAATGGCCTTTCTGCTTGGGTGCTCTTTGTTGTTACAGGAGCCTACCAAACCAAAGAAATGTGCAACGCCGAATGGGTCACAACATGCTTGTTTGGTTGCCAAAGTTTGCAATATAAGAAGATATAAGATATTTCAACTTTCGCGGCCAGGACTCGAACCATGCGACAACAGCGTCGCCGTGTAGACAATGTGCATGTAGGTCTCAACCACTATCCGAATCCGACCAATCGTCCAAGAAAAAGAAGCAATCTCGGAACAGTTTTTTCTGAATCTGCCTGCTTTGTCAGGATTATCTAACAGCTGAAAGAAATCGGCCATCAAGGTTATTTAACCATGGAAGGGTGCTTGGAACCCATAATAGTTATATATAGTAGTAGGTATATATGGTATTGATATAATTATGTAGTTTTTATTAGTATTATTATTATAATTTATTATATATATAAAATTTAAGTAATTATATAGTGTAGTGTTAATGTATTATTAAATGATTATATTTATATGGTATTATTTTACATGTAATCCTTACCGCATATGTTAATATTATAGTATAAAGTGTCTCCAAGTCGAAAATTTTTGGAAGTCGAAAAATGAAATAAATTTTCAAATGTTTATGTTGCGGTTTTTCTAGCAACTTTCATTTTTTTCTTCATTAGATCGCACAAATAGAAAATTCATTAAAAAAAGACGAACTGATGTTGCTTATCTTTCTGATATTTATGATAAACTTAGCATATAAATAAAACCTTTTTCAGAAATGGTTACGTGTTTAGATTTTTAAATGCTTTTGTATGATGTAAGGTGGTGTCACTACAGTCTTGGTATTTTTCTAATTTCCCTATCACCGATAACCCATCATTTAAGCGTTAATTTAATAATCAATGTAATGTGACAATGAAATGTGTCTAAAATGGAAATTGATACCTAAACAAAATAGAAGTATGTTATTGAAAAAAGCATTGAAAATATCTTGAATATTAAAGATTTTATTGCCAATTTTTGTGAAATCCCGATAAAAAAAAAATTTTTCCCCTCTTCCCCCCCCCAAAAAAAGAGAGGACATTTTTTTCTTTTGGTTTCCCAAAAAGAATTAAAAAGAATAAATTTTTTTTTTTTCGAAAAAACATTTTCTTTTATCGGTTTCGAAGAAATAGATTTGAGGAAAAAAGTCTCCCCTTAAGGGAGAACTTGTCATTGCAGTCAGAAAAAATCCACCCTAAGGTTGACGAGACTGTGACGGCCCTCACTGTGCATATAAATTTATATAGGTGTTGTATGATGGTTTATATGTATATATATATATGATATATATATAATATATATATATATATATATATATATATATATTATAATATATATATATAACTATATAATATTATAGATAGATAGATAGATAGATAAGATATAGAGTTATATATATTATATATATTATATATTATATATGTATTATATATATATATTTATAATATAATATATATATATATATATAATATATATATATATATATATGTATATAATTATATATATTAGTTATATAGTATATTATTATTTTATATATATATAATTTATTTATATTGTATTTTATTATATTATATTAATATTATAATATTATATATATATTATAATATATATATATATATATAAGTATATAATAATAATTATATATATAGTTATAATATATTTCCTAAAAGACAAATAAAAAATCACCACAACCAAACAATATAACACCAATGATATTAAAAACACCATTAAAACCTCAAAACCACCAGACAACCAGTTCTAATGACTATCTCAATACATCCACATTAAGACAACTTAGGAATTACTTGGCACTAAATCATTTAGCACATATATACAACAGTTTCATCAAATTATATCAACTTCCTTCGCTCTGGAAAAAGAGCAATTTATCATCCCAAAATAAAACCTAGGAAGACACTCAAACCACTTCATTCCTATCGCCCTAAATTATCTACTACTATTCACTCTGTGTGATTTCTGCACTGAAATAACTCCATACTGTGTGTGAAATAGTAATTTTAGAACCACAACACTCCTCAAACGATAGTTTCCGAGCATGGGATTGAACAATACAAATTATCATGATCAAAAGAGTAAATTATATCAACCAATAAAATAGAAGGCTTAAACTCAAGACCTACGCCATAAATCTCATACTCATAAGTCTAATCGATATATAACAAAAGGCTTTTGACTAGTCCCAGAACATCAATTCCAATATCGAAAATAACAAAGATTAAAGCCACCCCACTATTTTAAGATGTTTATCCAATTTTCTTTATCAGGAATAACAGCTCAAAAATACAGATCATAGACATGAATAAACAGTTTAACATTAACAAACGTTGTAACCCAAGGAGCAATTACTATCCCCTACAATTTTCAACCTATTGACAGCTGATCTTCCACAGACCAATAAATATGACCACACAGGTACATAAACGAACAGTCGTCGATGACATAACCATTGTGGCATACCTCGCGGACACCAGAAATCTTAAACCATCAACCCTTACTAAATCCAATCAATAACATCAAACCAATAGCAAACTTGGTTAACGGATAATAGAAATGTCTGCTTCGCCAAACAAGTCCTCTTCACATATTTTCAAACACAAAGATTTACAACTCGGAACTATCATCCCTGGTGGTGAATCTTCATGAGAACAAATCATCGTGCTATTCCATCACTTTATGATCAAATATAATTCAAAAAATTTATTAAAATGTAAAATTGGACAACACACTTAACTTTTCACAAACACAGAAAAAGTTACAACACGAGCAAACAGGAAACAAAATCATTCTAAGAACTCGTTAATGTTATGGTCGACGTACATTCAGATAAATACACAAACAGATATCATTCTCGACCCATATGTTAGTAACAATTTATCCACGCTCCATGTCACTTGAATGTATCGCCTTCGACCGATTATAGCATCCATTATTAACCAAAGGAAACATGAGGAAGAAAACTCCCAAACAACGCAAAACATGCACGAATTTAATGCTAGGATGTACACTTACAACAGTCTCAACGAACACTTAACATCGACGAAAACAAAATTCTACCTATAGAAGCCAAACATTCGCTTAGAATTGCAATAAGGCACCTGGTGTCAAGTTTTACGTCTAAAAATCAGACACCCCACAGAGCACCTCGTCACACTGCAGCTTTTTATCCAAGCCCAACTTCACCACATGACTGAAAATCAAGCCTCCATCTTCCCCAGCTTATTTTTTTACAACAATTCCTAAGTAGACACAATCACACCAATAAACAAAATAACATCTCATCACATCCAAACAAATGCCACTCATCTAGCAGTAGACATATTTTTAGAAATCGACAAACCAAACCATATACTAAGGATTCAATTCACCAAAAATAGCACCCTGAATTTAAACTTTCCACTTCTAATAATCCAATGCAGTCATCTTTCAGCCAAATTAAGATGCGGTTACCACCCAACTTGCAATAATCTTACAAAAAGATTGAGCCTGTAACCAACTCATCAAATATTCTGACATAAAATGCACCGGGCCCGGAAACTGTGTATCAACTTCGTCTTAGTCTGTCCCCTATGAGAACTTTCACCCCAGAACAACCTGGAAAATCAACAGCCTTAAGCGATCTGTGGAGAGGCCGGAGCGGCGGAGGGGTACCTGTAGCGAGGTGTGGTGTGGCTAACTCTGATGAGGTTGATCAGGGGACGAAAATGTAAAGAAGGTGATGGAAGTATATATATTATATATATATAATTATATATATAATGATATATATTATATATATATATATTATATATATTATATTGACTATAGGAAAGTATTATATTAATAGTATATATATATATATTATATATATATATATATGTATATTATATATATATATTTTTTTTTTTTTTTTTTTTACATGATAACACCACTCACGGGCAATGCCGTTCTTTTTCAAAAAAGGAGGGGGTATAATAAAAATTAAATAAATAAATAAATAAAAAATTAACATAATATTGAAAAAATAAGAAATTAAAAAAATGGAAATGTAAACTCTCACCCTAACCTTGGCCCTAAACGCATTCCCTCAGTGGAGCAGACGCGGACTTAAATAAGAGGAAAGATTTAAATTTGCGGGGAAAATAAAGAAGGCAAGGAGTTCCACAAAACAGATGTGGCTGCAAAGAAGGAGTACCACATCGAGTGATCCTTGAGTCTCCAATATTTCACAACAATTTGTTCATGAGAGAACAAGGCACCTCTTGTGTTAGGAGGGCGACGCAGTGGTGGAGGAATGCGAGAGGTCAATTCTCGCGAACACCTGCCGTTTGTAATACTATATGAAGAGATAGGGCACCTACGTCCCTGAACAGAGAAGAGGGTCAAGGGATCAGCAAGAGTATGGGGACAGTTTATAATCCTCTTAGCCTTAGCTTCAACTCATCAGAAAGGAGGGTGAACCGATCCACCAAATGGTGGGAACAGTATTCCAATGCGGGTCGAATAAAGACCTTGATATAACTGACGTAATCTGAGCAGAAGAAAAATATCACGCAATCTGAAAAAGAATTTCCCTTTTTTTAGGGCATTTTAGCAACCGATGTGATGTTAGGTCTCCAAGACAATTCACATATTTATTGTTTAGTCCTAGAATGTTTAAGTTGTTTACGGGAAAGACATTAGAGCCATCAAAAGGGATATGAAAGTTTGAAGGTATTTTAGAGAGGGAGATATGAAGAAGTTGAGTTTTCAAAGAGTTGACTTCACATAGATTACGGTTACCTCGCACTGAGAAGATTCCGACCAAAACGGCAAAAGAATTGAAGGAAAAGCTGTAGACGATAGAGGCAAACTCTAGATTACAAAACGAGGGAGCACAATTAAAATGAGTGAAAGCAAATGAGAGTTTGAGTCCATCGGCATCAAGAAGTGAACAGAGTTAGATAGTGCAAGCTTTAGAAGATCGTTGATAAAGTGGGAATAAGTTGGAGATAAAACAGAACCCTGAGGAACACCACATTAATACGGGAAAGGAGGAAGAGGTGTTTCCCATCAACAAGGCTGAAATAGGACGATCTGAAAGATAACTAGACAGGTAAGCAAAAAGCGAAAGGTAGAAAATGCCAAAGGAGTAGCTTAGAGAATAGCGACGCATGCCATAGCGCCTGTCAACAAGCTTTAAGATATGTCAAGCACTCCCACCAAGACTTCCCCATGATCCTTAGAGAACCATAAGACAATTAGATAGGAAAGGATATCAACCAGTTGATCTCGAAGGTCGAAAGCCATACTGACGATCTGAAAGAGGGAATGAGATTCTTTATGATCGAGGAAATGAGAGTTAGGGAGGTTTCAAAGACTTTAGATAAGAATACAAGTTAAGGATAGTTATGAAGGATCAAGAAGCGGCTACCTTTTTTTTGAATAGCTGAATTAAAAGCGCGTTTCAGCAATTGAGGAAAAGTATAGTCGTTTAAGCATAGGGAGTAGAGTTGAACGAGGACATGGCGCCAGCTCAGAAGAAACACTCCCTCAAAACCGAGGAGGATGCCTATCTGGGCCACGGCCTTTCCGGACGTTCCAAGATCTCAGTATCTCCATGTACTCGATCATGAAGTAATGAAGGTAGAGACATTGGACACTCTGAGAGGGGATGGAGTCAGGAGGGAGGGGAGTCACGGAAATCGTCCAGGTGGAATTGATGAAAAAATAGACCAAATGATGATTAGCATTCAGAAGAGTGTTAGCAAACAGAATCCGTCAGATGGATAAGTAGGTGGGTAAAGGCAGATTTACAGAAGTTAATTTGAGGATGTTTTTTTGGCAAGAGGGCCTGGAAAGAGTTTTTATCAAGAAGGGAACCAGGAAAGGGCATCAACACTTCCTTTTAGTGTATGTAGAACGTCTTGGTCTCCATCCGAATAATATTCTGCATCGTATTGTTCTGGGATGAGCGAAAATTAGTTGGTGTATATAGGAGAACGAGAGTTCTTCCAAAGCCCTATACGCAATGTTCACGCTCCAGGATGGCACGAGAACAAGAGCCATCGAACCATGGGTTATGGGGAAGAAAATATTTAGGTGAAGATGTAATGAAACACTGTTCATTCATCCGTGATCACGGCCGCGCTACCCTATATATAAATAATAATAGTATAGTATATATATATATATATATATATAATAATATATATTAATATTAATATGATATATATGTATATATATATATGTATATATAATTAATAATATATATATTAGTATATTAGTATATTATATATATATTATACATAATATATTTATATTCAATATTATAGGGTATATTATATATAGTATAGGTATATGTATATATATATATGTATATATATTATATATATATATATTATATATATTATATATAGTATATATATAGTATATATATATAATTATATATATATATAATATATATAGTATATATTATATATATATATAAGTATATATATATATATATATATATATATATAAAATTCTTCTCATTACAGTTCGGATTTCAGAAATTGCAAAAAATAAATAAATGAAAAAATAAATAAAT
Organism: Trachelipus rathkii; assembly: GCA_015478945.1. Taxonomy (NCBI): domain Eukaryota; kingdom Metazoa; phylum Arthropoda; class Malacostraca; order Isopoda; family Trachelipodidae; genus Trachelipus; species Trachelipus rathkii. Next base: position 48,075 of record JABUQX010075787.1, read on the forward strand.
AAGCAGTTGGAATGGTTTTACATTTGAGGAACAAAAACTTTTTGGTCGTGTTTTTTAAATTTTAATTTCAATTTTGTTTGATTTTAAATTTAGCTTAGTTTTAGTGTAAAAAAAAGAAATCTTTTTTCTATTTTCTAAAAAATAACTCCGGACTAGTTTCTCATAGACCAAAAGTCCGTCTAAGTAATAGCTAGAACTGTATATATTCAGATTTGTCATTAATTAACTAATTTTTTTTATTATTATTTAGTACAATAGTTTGCCTTTAAAAGAAAACGAAGAAAAAGATACTTCATTTTATATTAAAATAGAAGCGTAAACTAAAATAGAAATAAGCTTTATTTAGATTTTAGGGCGTATATTCCGTACCGCAACTCCCCGCATCGGAGTGATCGAGCTTCGAACCGGACCACACCAACATTTATTTTTTTCCGCACCGCACAGTACCTCTAATATTCTAAGAGTACTAGACTGGAATTGTGTACCCCACCACGCGTACTGACAAATCGCACCAAAATGAGCGCACCACATACAGCATCCTGGGCGTCGTTCAACCCTAGTCCAGATCGAACGTAAAGTCCGCCCCTGATTGTGAGCCGGAATAGTAAAAAAAGTATTCTTCAAAATGGTTGCAGCCAAGAATCGGCCGTTGCAAAAAAAAAAATTAAAAAAAAAAAACATATTATTTAGTAATTGTTTTTGTTTTGTTATTAATATATAGTATATGTTATATATATATATATATATATATATATATATATATATATATAGTAATTATTATATATATATATATGTATATCATATATGTATTATATATTATATATATATATATAGTATATATATATAAGATATATATATTATATTAATAATTATATATATATTTATTTTTAGTTTATGTTTTTGTTTTGTTTTTCTAAATAATATATATTATGTTTACTTTATATCTTTTTTTTTATTTAGAGAATTGTTTTTATCTAATAAGCTTGAAAAGTTTTTTTCTATCGTAATAATTGTGCTGGGCAGTTTAAAATGACCGATTTAAATTTTGGTGCCTGTTTGTTGCATTCTGCTTGGCCCTAATTTGAGTAATAAGGGAATTTATATCTAAGTCAAAAGATTTTAACATTAGAGAATGGAGTGTCATGTTTGGAACAATTATTATGTTTTGTGTGAATTTTTTTATCCCAATCGAAACATTCAAAAATTTATAAAAAAAATAATTTATCCGTGTCTTAATGGTTATGGTAAGCATTTTAGAGAAGCCATATATTATATTATGGTTGTATTATATTATGAGTTATGTATATATATATTAGTATATTAGTATATATATATAGGTGTGTATTATTATTAGTATATGTTTTTTGGATAGGGTATTAGTTTATATTAATGCTTATGTTGTTTAGTGTAATATTATATTATGTATATATATAGTTATTATTATGTTAATTATATTATAGGTTAGTATATGTACAATTATGGGTAAGAAAAATAAATTAATAAACAATTCTCAAGACTATGTATTTTCGGCTTATCCCCATACTAAATAATTAATAAATTAATAGTGAAATTGTGCAAAAATGAAGAATATAGATAAAAAAATTTATTTAATAAAAAAAACATAAAGGAATGCCGTTTTTTTTCGTTTTTAACGTTTTTTTTTTTTTTTTTTTTTTTTAAAAGAGGGTTTTTTTTTAGCAGCTGTGAGCAATTCTCTTAGTGTGGCTCGTGGTGTGTGCTATGGCTCAGATTGTGTGAGTTGGAATACTGAGTATATTTTAATAGCCGTAAACGGTGGTTTTCTGCTCACAATCTAGTGGACGCGACTTTAAAAGTTCAGTCTGAAACGCCGGCCGCTTAATATAGAGAGCTGGATTTACAAAAGTGATTGTTGAAAACAGTAGATAATGATTGGGATAAGTCTTGAATTAGCCAGCTGTGCCAGAATAAATGTAACTCTAAATTTTGTAATCCTGAATATGAGCACAAGTTTTATTACGATTGCTTTCTTATAGAGTGGTGATCATTTAGATCTTTATATGAATTATTATCTATAGAGTCAAATAATTAAAAATGGGTTTGCTCTTGCAGCTTTAAGGTTCTGTAATATTTGAAGATTTTCGGAAATTAATATAGTATATATTAGTATAGTATTATATATTTCTATGTAGTATGTATTATATATATATATATTAGTATGTTATGTATTTGAATATATAATATATAGTATAAAATTTTTATATGATATAGTATTATTATATATATATTTTATATTAATAGTATATTATAATATAGTTATATATAGTAGGTATATAATAGTATTGATATATATAAGTATATATTATATGAGTTATTTATATACATTATATTATAATATATATATGGCAAGTATTATATATATATTATATATAAATTATTAAATGTAATATAGTTATATAATATATATATATATGTATATTATATATGTGATATATATTATGATAGGTATTTAGGCGGGTTATATAGTTATAGTATATATGTATTACCTTAAAGTATAACGTTATCCAATACCAAAATATTTTGTATTTTTAGTTAAAGTTTACGTTTGCAGTTACCTGTACCTGGCAACTTTTGTTTATCCTGTTAAGGTCTGGTGTATGGTTGAGTGTAGGGCATGGGGTGTTTTTGAGGTCGTCATGGACAGTATTTTCTATAGCTTTCTTATTTCCGGTCAGGAGTGAGGACAAAAAATCAAGTAATGAAATGTATTCGTTACCTAACCCATTTCTAAGATTGCTAAAATGCAGTTATTTATTTACAATAGATTGAATTTATGCCTCATACTCGAGCGTTGTTGACAAAAAACCTTCTCATCAATAATTGTTATTTTAACCGATCATTAAATTATTGAAATCGTTTCGCCAAAGAAAAATGCCTCCAAACATTTTCCAAAATGTGAATAAAATTAAGAGAAATGATGTTAGTCTAAATGGAAAAAATAAGATCAATTATTTGTCCTCGGACTTTTTCAATGATACATGCAGGATTTCAAGTTTGAAGAACTCTATTGTTCTTTTTTTTTTTTTTTTTTTTTTTTTGAAAATAAGAAACTTAAAGAAAGCATAATACTTAGCAGTTCCATCTCATTATATTATAATAGTAGTTATAAGTTATAGTATATATATATTAGATATATAATTATAATTATTATATTATATGTATATTTATATATAGATAATATGAAGGTTATAATAGTATATATAGTAGATAGTATATATATTGATATGTATGGTATGTATAGTATGGTAGGTATTGTTATGGATATTAGTGATATGTATTATAGGTGAGTATATATATGATAGTAATTTAGTGTTATAGATTTGGTGGTTGTAGTGGGATTAAAAATAAAACCGTTATCGTTTGTTTTTTAAAAAAGAAAAAACGATACACAGATGCTTTACGTAAGACCAAAGGTTGCCAAAATTTTGTTGGTATTTTTTTTTTTGTTTTTTTTTAAAATTAGCTTTTTTTTTTCTATATTAGGTATTGCGAGAGTCTTTTTAGGGTTTTTAGGCATTAAGAAATGTCAGTAAATATCAAGTATGTTAATTTTGAGTGAGAGGTATGCAAATTATTGAATAGTGAAGTTAGATATTATACTGAAGTAGTGATGTTTATTTGTGCTCTAGGGACATATAATATTTATTGACATATTGTCACAATGATCTGATTATTATTGATTTATTGATATTATAGTATATATAAGAGTATAATATATATATATATGATTTGCATGTTAGTATATATTATATTATATATACTAATATGACGAGGTTTATTTTATAAGGATTATGATGTATATATATAGTGTTATAAGGTATATTATTATTTATTATATATTGTATTAATAATAGTTAGTATTTATGTTATGTTCGGCTTAATATTATATAGGCGTCCGTATATATAGATATATATTATATTATTATTAGTATATTGTTATTATTTAATTGATATTTATATTAGATATATAGGTGAGTTATATATTATAGTATATGGTATTAGTATAGTATAAGTATATATATTTATATAGTAATATAACTGGTAGTTATAATAGTAGTGGTATTATTAGTATATATTTATTATATTATATTATGTTGTTTGCTTCTAGGTATGTTGTTACCCTTTTCACCATGACTCTAGTTAATATTTTATATATGGTTGGTAATCTATTATTTATTATGATGTATTATATATAGTTTTACTGTAGTGATAGGTGTTGGTATATAGTATGTTATTGTTAGTAATTATAGGATGAATTCTTATGCATTTCTACCTTTTTTCTCCCTCAATTTGACTTGGTGGTAAGGTGTGTATAGATAGCATCGATAAAGAAAGCACGTTATAAGAATTATGACCAGAAAGTCGAAAAGAAGTCCAGCCTTACCCCTCCCCCCTCTTACCATTACTTGGTAAGGACTCGTCACAGTCGAAAAATCCACCCTATAGCTTCACGGACTGCGACGGACCCTCAACTATGGTAAATCGTGCAGTGTAAGTGTTCATGGGGAGTGTTGCTTGGTTGTGCCTGGCATGGTTGGGCCACAACCATTACAGTCCCTTCACGAAAACGCGTCCGCCATTCTCTCCTATTATGCAATTTATTCTCGCCTTCTGCCAAACTCCCATTTCTGTCCTTCAGACATTCGTTTGACTGACTCAATCTCACTTTTTCCCTTCGATCTCCCAGCCGGTCGTTTCCAACACACGTCGTGCTTAGGCACTATACATCCGCTTAAAACCGACTATCAATCATCTTTCCAACATGACCAATTGTACATCGCTGAACATGGTTTCATTGTATTACTCTCTCGTTTACGGCCATTTCTTCACAACAACTCTCTAATATGTTCAATTCTCATTTTATATAGATTCTTCTCACACCTAGCATGCCCCTAAGGATTTGTCCTCATTTCGTGGAGACACAGTTGATACGTGTTAGATCTATGATCTTCTTATTCAGAAGCCATAAGTCTCGCTCAGCTACTGGTATGCAAATAACACAGGTAATCAGCACTCTGAAGGACTTAGTCCGTATACATTTCACCAACGATTTTTATTTGCAGGGCTCAGCCACCTTCCCTGGGCATCCAATCATATACGCATTAAATAATTTAAAACTCAGACACTTTGTTCCAGCTTGCTCAACTCAATCTAAACATAACTTTGCACACTGAGGACTGTCCTCACTCACAACCATAAACCTTACTCTTATCTACGTTTTACTTTCAAACACCCCTCCTTTTACACACCGTGCAAATCTCTCGTACCTAAATTCTCTCAAAGTGCTCTTTCAAATTCGCCCAATCAAAACCGATAAATCCATTCTCGATAAATGGTAGGTTGTCACCCTCCACTCATGTCTCATTTTTCCAATCATTTCTATTGTACACATTTCCTTGTCTCCACTGATTTTGTTTGTTATTGTGTCGCGCTCCCACCTGTCCAAATTGCTTTTCGATACACCTGGCGCGGATCCATTGAATACAAAATTGAATGAACCAAGGAGATCATTATACATGTCATCCTCTGCCTCACTCCAGCTGATTATTACTAAAGCCATCATCATCGTTTTGACATCCATTTATTCTTACATCACGCCTCAGCTTATCGTCATAAGTGGGCATTTCTTGTTGAATTCCATTTCAGAAGCCGTACCGTACCATAACACTATATATTCACGGTAACACCTGCCATATGAGCTTCTCGCTATTAACCCTATCAATACTCCCATGTTTGGGCAAATCCAATAAAAAGTCTTAAATATCAATTTTTCTTCTTCCTCCCCTGTCATCTGTCTCTATCGATTGCTATCAATGTATAAGAAGTCTGAATTACCATATCACATGCCTCTTAAACTGACTGCCTATAACGTCACCTTGTCTTTGGTTGCACGCATCAGTCCTTTCAGTTTCACGCTCTGCGTCACTCTTCGAACCAAAGAGTATCCCAACATAGTTTTCTTCTCATAATGACATCTCATGAAACTAATTTTGTTTTAGGTGTTCCTATCAGATGCTCCTTTTTATCTCCTTTATCCCTTTACACCCTTTAGGTAACTTTAATTACAGCTTGCTCTTCTTCAATCCACTCGGACTATACCCTCCCATAACGCTTGTATTAACATGTTGAGCAAACTTCAAAGATCCATCAATCAGAAACTTGCCTCGCGTTCTTGAATCATTTCAGCCAGTAATTTTCATCTATACCTTGCAGGATGTGTACCATTCTTGTTTTTCACTATCTCCATCTCTGACCGTCATTCTGCCGTGCTCTTTTTGCTAATGAAGCCGGTTCAGTCGCCCAAAAATACCTATTCGCCTTCGTTGGCTACCTCATCAAACCCACGACACACAGATCACTATCATACTCTTCCATTAACTGGTGCCAATATTATAGATGGTCAGATTTTCGAAAGTGTTCATTTCACATCTCCCTGCACAATCCATTTTCAATCAGTTACAAAACACCATCCTAGTTCAGTTATGTTCTGAGCAAGGTGTCCTCCTTATTTCGCCTAATTTTTTTTAACCTTTCCGCGGGGTTGGCTTTCCTTGCCAGAGAGGGCCTTCCTAATTCCGCCTATTGTAATGTCCCATTCGATGTGGCGCATCTCCAACTTGGTTCAGTTTACCTGGTCTTCTTTTCTCTTATCTTCTCGCATGAACTTATAGGTGTTTTTTTCTTGTATCTTCGCAAATATTAGTATTTCGCTAAGTCATCGTTTCCTTTTTGAAGAACTTTCAATCATTGTGCTTTTTAGTACAGATCAACCACTTGCTTGTGTTTTTCTTTTTAACCCCAGGCTTGCATCACGCTCTTCATCCACCTACGTCACTGTTTCGCATTCTTACTTTCGCTACTCATTTAGCACACCGTCACATACTATTCTTGTGCATTTAGCTGTGCTAACAATTTTTTGGGGGTGGTGGCTTGTGTCCTAGATCGGTATGTTTAAGTGTTAGCTTGTTTCTATCATTCAAGTTTGTCTTGAGGTGTCTTCGCGGTAGCGTTTCGTACATTAGCGGTTATTCCTGTATGAGCTAGTGTGTGGTGCACTTTGGTGGTAACTTCTCGACTCGCGAAGATTTATTTAGGCGTGGAGTTTGTTTGTGTCTCTTACACTTTTGATCGTATCAGAGCTCTTATCTCTCTTTGTGTTGTGTGTCTCATCCAAGTCCGCGCACTAATCTAATTTGTAATGCATAGAGACAGATTTATTAATGAGTCCGTATTGAGATCGCCATTTTTCTAACACCGAGTTGTGCCTTTCTACGTTTGATTTAAGCATCCAAATCATAGTTAACTTGCTAATTCTATCTCCCTTCTTTTCGACGTTCCAAGCGTGCAAAAAGTCTTAATCATTTTAGTGTGCACTGTTTCACTGTCGATAATTCTATCTTCTAAGCCTACACCAACTCTAGTATACCTAGTGGATACCTTGTGTTTGAAGAAAAGTATTTACTTACACATCACATCTCTCTCTCCTCACAGATAAATCCATCAACCTTCCTACTCATTCTCAGTTTTCTTCTCTGACAGCCATCCCAAAACCACCTGTTTTACCATCCCTCTCTTTTTTTGATCTACTATATATATATATATATATATATATATATATTATATATATTAATATTTAGTTATATATATATATATATATATATTTTTGTATATTAATATTATAATATATATAGATATATATATTTATATTATTATATATTAGTACACTGTTGTATTATAATCCGTATTAGATAGTCAAAGTTTAGGCCTAGGAAGGGGTATTGGGTAATACGTGTATATTTAAAAACATCTTTTAATAATGATTCATAAAAGGTAGGTTCATTTCAACAGGAACACCTAAAGGCGTAATGCTGTCATAGAAATATTTAGTAATGTTTTTTTTGCAAAAAAAAAAGTTTTCCATTTCGAACACAAACCGTTTTTTTCACACCCTCTATATATATATAGTATATATATATTTATATTAATATTATTAATATTTTGATCTAAATACCTGATCTACATATATTATATTATTATAGGAGGTTGAAAAACGTTTCTACGATACTAGAAGGGTATAATGTTTTAGTATATAGTAGTATATTTATAGTATATTATGATTAGTATAGTATTATAGTGTATTATGTATATATATGGTAGTATTATATATTGTTTAGTTATTATGGGGTGGTACCGAGCTGGGAGTTGATTTGTACTAGGAACTCATATAGTTTTTGAAAAATTTTGAGCATTTTTAACGAAGAAGGAATTCCTATTGCCTGCTTTGTTTGTTGTTGTTTTTGTTTTTATTTTTGGTTTTGTTTATATTTTCTGATTGGGGTAAGAAATTTTTTTGCCATTATTTTTCATTGATTTTATTTCTCAAATTTTTTAAATTTGGTTTGACATTTTAATTTCTATCGGAACATTATTTTTTCGAAATTTTAGATCCGGTGAAAACGGACAAGTTATTTTACCAAATAACGTAATTTCAAGCCAAATATACTGCCTATAATTGTCCTGTAGAGTAATCTGAAAGGAGATCGGTGTTTTGGGAATTTTATAATTTTTATGTGGCGTGAAATTCGAAGAAAGGTTTTGCAACATTCAAAAATTGATTAACATAGGCAAAATAACAAAGGATTCTGAATTATGATTGTTGTGTAAAAAAAGAAAGTAATTGAAGAGAAAAACTATTACAGATTGTTTTTTTTTTTATCTTCAAAATTTGAAGATTTAATGGAGTAGTTAATAAGTGATTTTCTGATCAAGTTCTGAAACCTTTTTTCCGTTTTAGTTTTTAACTAGCTGATGTAAAAATGATTGAGAGATTTTTTTTTGTTCATTAAAATAGGATGAAAATTAAAAGATTTGTGTGATCTGTGCTATTTAAAAATGTCGACTCCCTCGTAAGTATTGCATTTGTGATACCTTCAGTGGTCCCCGGCCTCCTTAATCAACTGAAATTTAAAGCCAATTTTTTTTTTTTGGAAAAAGTTGTAATTTTGGAGACCGTGACAACTGATAGGTTCCATATAATATATATATATATATAGTATAGGTATTAGATATATATAGTGGTATGTATTGATATGATTAGGATATAGGTATTAGTATGAGGTGTTTAGAATTTTATTATATATATTATTGTATATATATAAATTTGTTATTAGTGTATGTATATAAATTATAGTATTTAGTAGGTTATTTAGTATATATTTATATTATATTATTATTTCTTTATTATTAGATTCGAAAATTTTTATACTAGGTATATAAATATAGATATTATTAATATATATATTAGATTATTAGCTGTATATAGGGTGATGAATATATATGGTAGTATATATTTTATATATAATGGTGAAATATAAGTGGTATTAAGTTGTATAGTATTATATTATATATATATTAGATATATATATATTTATTATAGTATATGATATGTATATATATATATAGTAGTATTTATTATTATAAATAGTATTATATAATTTGTATAGTATGTTATATAGTGTATGTGGTAGTATAGTTGGCTGTGGTATAGGGTTATTAGTATATAGTGTAGTGACTAATTTTTGGGTGATGAGGTGATATTGTATTATTATAAATATATATTTTTAATTTTATTTTATTTATTTTACCACGAAAATCGGGGGAAAGGTTTACTCGAATTTTAATGTTTTATATATATTATAGTATTATAGTATATTATATTATAGTAATAGGTATGGTATATTATTATTTATAATATATATTATTATATATATGTTTATAGTGGTATATATAGTAGCTTAGTGTAGTAGGTATATGGTATATATTAGGTATGTATATATATAGTATATGTAAGTATAGGGTATTTAGTTATTATATATAATAGGTTAGGCGAGTGCGAAAGAGTCGCTGGAATGAGCCTGTCAGAGTGTGAGATTCTTAAAAACTGGATTAAGGTGTGGCTGACAGTAAGAAGACGGGATTATTCATTTTGCTGGAATGCTGGTCCAAAGTTTGCCCTGGAAAATGTAAAAGAAAAAAAAAAAAAAAGAAAAAAAAAAAATGAAAAATTTATAATATCTCAAAAACTACAAATAGCTATCAAGCGAAAAGGAATACATTTTTGGAAACGCTGGTAAAATATTTCCAGCATTAGGATGTTATAATGTAATAAAAATATAAAAGTAGAAAGAAATTTAACGTTGTTAATAGATTAATGAGTAAGGTGTGTTATTAGATGATTTATGGAGAGGCCTGATTAGGTGTGAGTAAGGACTCTTTGTTATTGGTGCTTACGGGTATCGTTGAATATGATGAAAGTATTGTGAGTTTGTGTGGTGCTTCTGTCTATTAATATTTGTGTGCTTTTTTTTTTTTTTAACTAAGGAGAAGTATCCCAAAGGGTATGTTGGCCCGCACACGAGTGGCAGAGAGTCTGGTGGTCTCTTCCGGCCTGTTGTCTCGTGTGCCGGGGATACGTGGGTAGGACTAATCCCGTCCCTTGCTGCGGAGGGGTTCGCGATACTCTCGTGCTGCTCTTTGTGGGTATTTCTGGGTGTTCCGCGGGTGGGGTGTTCTCTTGCTCTGCCCTGCCGCCATGCGGGTGGTAATGTGAAAAGCTGGGTCGCCCCGCTTGTTCCAGCCCTGTCGATCGTTCGTGAAGCCCGCCTAGTGGTGTGCCGTTAGTAGATTAGAGGTGCAGAGATGATTGTATATGTATGAAGAGGGCTGATTTATTTTAACGAGGAATTCAATAAAGAATGGTGCTCGTAAATTAGGTTTTTCCACTCTAATTCATGTTATTTACTGATAAGTGGATTATTAATCAGATTAATTTTTTGTTTTTTTTAATTATTGAGTTTTGTTTAAAGCTGATAATGTCGTCTGTTATGTGCAATGATTTGTATAACTCCAATGGTTTATTTCCAATATGAGATAGGTTAGGCCTATTTCGCTATGATTATGCGTAGATTTTGTTAGTTTTTTTGATTGTTTTTTTTTTTGTTTTTTTTTGTTTGTTTTTTTTTTTTATTTTTTTTTTTTTTTTTTTTTAAACTTTAATGATATTACATTTTCCACGGTTGCAATCTTTGACCAGCATTGTTGCCAGTCAATTGGTATGTCCGTTTGTTAACTGTAGCATTAATAGTTTTTTAAGAACGTAGTATTGACGGTCTAAGTCACAGAACGCTGGGCTATATATAATATATATAGGGTGGCCGCGTGTGTTGAGTAATCCTGTCTATAATGTATGCGGTGATCATATCGAACTATTAATGCTACTAGTGTAAGGAGACGGATATACATTGGTGAAGTGGCTGGTCCAATTTGTTAGTACGGGGGTGGAAAAAGTAAAAAATTGAAAAAATAAGTATAAATAAATAAAAAAAAAAATGTAGTATCTCAAACTACAATAGCTACGGCGAAAATGAATATATATCATTTTTTTGGAATTCCTGGGAAATTATTGTCACATAGGAAGAATCTTTGATACGGCATCACTAGGTGGGGCTCGAGCCGACGGGGATACATTAGGGGGGGTGACGTTTTTCCATACCTCGCGTATGGAGGGCGGAGGAACCGTCCCGCGAACACTCTCGCAATATACTCTAAATAGAGCGCGGGCTGGGTGTGTATCCAGGGACCCTCCCCGGAGGGGGGGAATTTTCTCTAATCTCCTCCGTAGTGTACCCCGGAAGGCGCCGAGAGAACCCCGGTACTGCCTGTCCATTCGGTGCGGGTATATGTGTCCTTGGGGTTAGTTTCGTTTTTAGTTGTTAAAAAAAAGAAAAAAGACAAAATCTAAATTATATTGGAGATTTATTTTAATATGGATAAGGTCTTATTTATTTTTATGAAATGAAGCTCCATATGAAATGGGTGTCCTCTGAAGATAGGCCTTCTAAATTGAATCATATTAGCGTTTTGATAGTAGTGTATGGTGTATATAAAGTATATTTTTGATTTATTTTATTTGGATTTTTTTATTTAAGGGTCTCTTTTTTGCTTACTGGTATAATTTTTCCCAGGTATTCCGTAAGAAATGGTATTCCATTTTGCGCATGTAGCTTGGTAGGTTTTTTTGAGATAAGTGAGATTTTTTTTTTTTTTTTTGTTTTTTTTTTTTTTATACATTTATCCGTACTGAAGTCATTGGACCAAGACATTTCCACCATGTATTTTCCGTTTGTAGCTGTAGCATTAATAGTTTTTGAAGATATAGTATTGTTCACGGATAGTATTCGAAATCGGTGGGTTTGTGCTGTGAACCATGTATATTAGAGAGTGGTTATAATAGTTATATATATCGATAGTATAGTATATATATGTATGTTAGTTATTAGTATATATTATATAATGGTATATATATTATAATTATATTATAGATATAATGATTAGTTGATGTAGGGTGATAATTTTGATATGATATATATTTAGTATACTTTATTATTGTGAGTGGGTATTATTATTTAAGTAGTAGTTAGTATGGTAGTATTAGTGTTTATGTAGTATGGTAGTAGTTATTGTTATTTAGCTATTATTATAGTAGATATATATATAGTATATTAATAATGTTTATATATTAAATTCTGCCTAATGCCTCTATAAATACAAAACACGTTTATTCTATCGCTGCAAAATAATCATTATTGTTACTACATCGACCTCAATAGTTTTTAAGATGAGTTAATCCAGTGGCGCCCCGTGTGGACTCCGCTACAAAATAAATGCAGTTGCGACTGTTGCCTAGTCTAGCCCTAGCGTCAAAAGGCCCGGTTGATAAAAGAGATTATATATTTTTAATATACATTTCTCTTGACTAATATTTTCTTTATTGATTTTGGTGAAATTTTTCTGCTGATCGTTGAGATACAAGTCTATAATCGCAACAGTGATGCACTTTATCCCAGAAACTAATGGCTTTTAAATTAATAAAAATAGGAATTAAATGTGAGCATTCGTAGAAAAGGTAAAATATATTTAGATTTTTTTTTTACTCATTTGTTATGCATACCGAAGAATATATCTCGATTTATTTGCTAATTATAATGTTTGTAAGCAACAGGAATTCTAATAAAGCACCTTACAAGCCCATCTCATCTCTCTCCTCCTCGTCCTCTCTCTCGTGTCTCTTTCCTCTGTCTCTCTCGTCTGTCTCTCTCTCTCGTCTCTCTCTTCTCTCCGTTTCTCTCTTCTCTCGTTCTCGTCCTCGTCTCTCTCTCATCTAATATATATTATATATATATAATATATATATATATATAGTATATAGTATATAATATAATATATTATTACTATATATATATATATATTATAGTATAGTATATATATATTATAGTATTATATAATATATATATATATATTATAATATTATATATTAAATATATTATATAATATACTATAGGCCTATTCTCTAGTAAAAGGTAAGTTACATAAAATGGCATATTATCGACAATCGCGGAAATCTGCTCATGCAGCCCAGCAGTGTCAACTGTTTACGTAAAAACTCCAATAGAAGATCGCGAAAGTTTCCAAAAGTTGCTTTTTTTTTATCATAGTTAAATTTTTTGTGTTAAATTTTTTAAATTTTTTTTTTTTTTTATATATTTTTAAGGGGGCGACGAGCCAGACGTGAGGGCAGAGGGAGGGTACGAAGTCCCCCCCCGAGTCGTCCGGCGCAGTCGCTTGGAGTGCCGGGGAGAAGACCTCTGACCTCTTGTCCAAATCTTTTTTGCGTATTTAATCTGGGTATTCCTTTCGTTTAAAAAAAAAAAAAGAAAGAAAACTTATTGGCAACGCTTAACGCAACCCTAGTATGGCCGCTTGGAAAATAATCGGAAAAAAAATTCGATTACAATCGTTTTCGGTTTCGAAGGAGTTACTATATTATCGGTTTACTACCTTTTTATAAATAAAGGTAAGTTCCTATATATATTATATTATTATGATATGATTATTTTATATTATTATATATAATAGTTATTATTATATATAATATATATATATTATATATATATAGTATATATATGATATTATATATATATATATATATATTATAATATCATGCAATTTCCCCTAACGAACAAGAATTAATCGGAGGGGTTATTTTTTCAGGAATGTAAAAGAAAATTAAAAAAAGAAGAAAAATTTATAACAAACGGAAAAGACAAACTTCTTTGTAAATGTGAAATTTCAAAATATGTAAATTATTTAATTAATATTACAAAAAAATTAAAAAAATTGGATATTTTTTTTTGGGGGGCGTTCAATACCTAATCTTTATACATGAGTGAATATTGACTAGTGGGCAAATTTGATTTTGTCAGTTTAAAAAATTTTGGTGTTTGTAAAACGTAAAGTTAGTGTGAATGAAATGTAGAGGTGATTAACGTCCCATTGACATAGACTGGTTTTTTTTTAAAACTAATTAGAATAACTCGTGTAGGGTGGTATACTGAAACGGAGATGGATTGCAGTTGCAGAACACCCCACGCGAACTACTAAAACCGCGCGCTCCCCGTCAACACCGCTGTGCCTAAAATTAATTTTATATTTGTTCTTTTTCGCAACCAACAATGAGAACGCAACCTTAGCGTAGGGTAAAGCCTAAAATTTCTCGATTTTCCCTTTATATGGGATTTTTACCTCATCGTCGTAAAAATAATGTTCCCACGTCACCTTAAAAAACTTCGTGAGAAAAATTTGCAATAACGGCTGTATAGTAATATATATATTGATATTAGTATATATTATTTATTATATATATATATATATATATTATATATATATATATATATATTATATATATATATAATAATATTATTATATAATAATATATTAATAGGAACTTTTCGCTTTTAAAAGGTGTTAAGCCGATATTATAGGTCGGACAGCAAATAATCGATTTTTTTTCGATTATTTTCAAGGCATATAGAAGAATGGTTGCCATAAGTTTTTTTTTTATTTTTTTTAAGTCTTATTTTCTCTTTCTAAATCTATGCCAAAAGGATGTCAAAAGAAGTTTCCTAGGGGTCTCTCGGCCTCAGCGGGGGACGAAAACGGAAGTCCCGGCCCCATCTGTCGCTCACCGTCGGCTCGAGCCCTTAAAATAAAATAATAAATAAAAAATGAAAACAAAATTAACATATAAAAATTAACATGATATAAAAAACAACATGTGGCAACTTTTCTCTTCTTCTATTGGAGTTTAATTTAACACGTCACTGTGTATGGTTAGACGATTAGGGTTCAGCGATATTGTTCGTGATGTATTACATTTTTAATGTAACATCTTTTAAAGGAAGTGCGCTTTATTATATTATTAGTATTATATTATTTATTATATAATTATAAATATATATTAATATATATATATATATATATATATATATTATTATATTATATTATTATATTATATATTAAATATATATATATAAGTATTATATATATATAGTCATGTCTTTTAATTCTTGTTGTCCAATATCCATATGCATTATCGATTGCATGGATTCAACACATTTGAAAAAAATCCAAATGAAACTGTAATGGTCATAAAATAAAAACATATTGTAAAAAATGATTTTGTACAACTTTTAAAAAATATTTAAACAAAAGTTAAATTATTTCCTAACGTAATTTAAAATAACCTTACTTAACGTAACATAACCTTACTAACTAACCAATACTTTCTATAGAACAGCAAAAACTACTTATTAAGGGTAATAAATTTATCGGAAAAAGTTCATAACTCTTCTTCGTAATGCGCGCGCCGTTCTAACATATTTGTTTCCGAAAGCGAATACATCTTTATGAAGAAAAATTGAACTTCAGCTTCATGGACCACAGATTAATGGACTATAATTAATTTAATATATGATTTTAGGGTTATGTCACAAAAAGTGTCTTAGCCTCTCCTTTTTGAAATCGCTGAACCTTGACACTGAATGAGGAATAAACTGTTGATGGCATTTATCTTAATTGGTGAAAAAAGCTCCCCCAAAGGGGTTAGATACCCCCTTAAAATTTTTCCATATAGTGCTTTTTGATTTAATTTTGCAAACAAGAGATGGATTTTTTACTTTAAAGATTTGAACAGCTAGCAAAGAATATTATTTTTATTTTTCCTTTTTTTTAAAAAAATAGACCAAAATAGCTCTGTACCTTACTAACTTAAAAAGCTAGATTAATATTAAAAAGTTTTTGGATACAAAATTTTTATGTTTAGTTATTATTCGGAAAGAAATTTTCTTTTTTGGTTATCATAATTTTTCCTCTTTTCAGAAAATATCTGATGATATAATATGTTGTGTTGTAAAGTTAATTTGTAACCTAATAGTTTTTTGAAACATTTTTCACGGCAGGTGTCGGTACTTTGTTTTCTTTTAAAAATATTTTTGACAAGGAGCTTGTCATAATATTTCGGCATTATGTAAATCCTTTGTTAGAAAACCGATACTTCACGTTTTCCTACCACAAAAGAAATGAAAGTAACTGGAGTTTCCAGTATTTTTTCTCTCCAGTTGGGTAACAGAAAATAAGCAAATATAGTGGAATAAATTGCTTGCTGAATGCCATTCGAGGTCAACTATTAAAGAGGTAGAGATTGCCAAACTTATTTGGGTAATTTGCGGCGAGAGTGTCTTTTTTGGACGTAATATGCAAGGCAAAGAATATAAAGGAATTAAAATTTCAATCCCGTGCCCATCACAGGTGTATTTTTCACTAGACGAAACATATCTAGCCTCTGGAGTAATAACCTCTGGAGTATTCGATTCTTTCAAAAAGACTCATACCTTCCAGTTATCTCGTCTAAATGTATAATTAAATTAGGAACCTGGTGGTTTGCTTATTAAAAATTAGAAATCAAGAACATGTCTCTAGTATTCCTGTCAAATAAAAAGTGGGTGTTGGGCTCATGCCTAGAGTACTGAGGCAGTTTGTTAAAAAACCCATTTGGTAAACATTTTTTGCTGTATTTCTAAATTAACCATACATCAAACCCAATTCTTAAATGCCAGTAATTTCACAGGCAGTTAGTAATCTCACAGAATGATCAATTTTTGATACTGTTAGACCATGCATCAATATGTCATTCAAAAAATTACTAACGAATTCCTGTTTAAAAAAATAAATTTTCGGCGGGACCCATTTGGTCACATTCATAACTACCGCTAAGTTTGGTTTCTATTAAGTGGGACTTTTTGAAAAAAGGAATACAGAACTGAAAGCTCTTCTTCTGGTGCTTTTATTTTTTTGTTTTCCTTTTTCTTTGTAGACTTTTTCCCCAATCAAAATTTCAAGACAGTAATTGCCTTTTTCTTTTGTTATAAGAAGATTTTTATATTTGGTTCAATGTTTGCGTTCTTTATCTCCACATTTAATCATAGCGTTGGAATATTTTCCAGGACTGTGAAAGGGGTTGGTAGATTTTATTCCTTCTTGGTGCAAGAAGGCTATAACAAATTTTTTGATTGATTTTATAGTTTGAAAGTGAATAGGTTCAGTAACCTAATTCTAATGTGGTTGCTTACAGACGTACAATATTTCTTCTTTTTGCCTTCAGGCGGACAT
>JABUQX010075788.1:0-5000 GCA_015478945.1 Trachelipus rathkii
GTATCTTAGAGCACTCGCAAGTAAATCAGTTGAGTGTAATCAGTTGAAACTGAACGAATCTGGGAGCAAATGAAGGAAGCAGTTTTTAGCAATGCAAAGGAAGTATGTGGATGTGCTATAGTAGGAAGTAAGAATGTTAAGTAAAAAAAGAGCAGGGTTGAATGTAATAAAGGCTAATGATGAAGTTTAAATAGAAAGATGTTTGGAAGTATATAAGGAGGAAAAAGGGAATACTAAAAGGTGCAAACGTAGGAGAAAAGAAGAGGTAAAAGAACATTTGGCAAGGAGGTATGAATGGGGACTTAGAAAATGAAATAGGAAGCACTTCTGGAAGGAGAAGCGGCGAAAGGTTAAGAATGAGAATAAGGGGAATCTGCTTAGAATAATGAATAGGGATGGTGCTTTTGTAACTGATGAAATGGATGTGAGGGGAATGACAAAAAAACACCGATAATCTGTATAATATTAACAGTAATGAAGAGGTGATAGTGAATGTGTGTGGGTTTGATGGTGCAAGACAGAATAGGTATTTTGGGGGATGAGGTCATTGCAAGGAGGAGGTAATGTGTAGAGTGAGAAAGTTGAAGAATGGTAAATCTGCAGGTATAGATGAAATTACTTGTGAAATGATCAAGAACGTAGGTGAGATGGTGATTGATTGGATTTGGAAGTGGTGTAATAAAGCGTTTATGGAGGGTATAGTTCCGAGAGATTGGATGAGAGCAGTAATAGTTCCCTTATATAAGGGTAAGGGAGATAAGGGGAACTGTAGGAAATATAGGGGAATTAGTTTATTGAGTGTTGTTGGGAAGATATATGCTGGGAGTTTTAGTCGAAAGAGTGCGTCGAGTGACTGAAGGACTGATTGGTGAAGAACAAGGAAAGATTAGGAGTGGTAGAGGGTATGTGGATCAAATCTTTACATTGAAACAAATGACTGAGGAAATGAGGGAGAAGGAGAACAAATTGTATTTAGGTTTTATGGATTTGCAACAGGCGTATGATAGGATTAATAGTGAAGCCCTATGGCAGGTGTTGGTAAAGTATGGTGTTGGTGGTAGGCTTCTGAATAGAATCAAAAGTATGTATAACGATAGTGAAGCGTGTTTAAGAATAAATGGTGTCAAAAATGATTGGTTTAATATTAATAGTGGAGTGAGGCAGGAATTTGTAATGTCCCTTTGGTTATTCAATTTTTATATGTATGGGGTTATGAAAGAATTAGAGATGTGGGTGGCAGGAAATGGTGTTAGAATGATGGATAATGGAGGTGAATGGAGGGTGCCCTACGCTATTATATGCCGGATGATTTTGTTTTGTGTGTGAATCTGAAAAGAGTTTTGAGAGGATTGTAGAGGGATTTGGCAGGGTGTGTAAAAGGAGGGGTTTGAAAGTAAACGTAGATAAGAGTAAGGTTATGGTTGTAAGTGAGGACAGTCCTCGGTGTGAAGTTGTGCTAGATGGTGAGCAGCTAGAACAAGTGTCTGAGCTTAAATATATAGGATATATGTTGCATGAAAAGGGAACAAATGATGTAGAGTGTAGTAGGAAAGTTGTGAATGGCAGGAATGTTGCTGGTGCAATTAAATCATTGATGGACGTAAAGTGACTAAGTCTTGAGTGCGCTAAGGACTTACATGAGGGTATGTTGTTACCTGTGTTAATGTATAGTAGTGAGAGTATGGTCTGGAATGAGGGGTATAGATCTAAAGTTCAACGTGTTCAGATGGACAATTTTAGGGACGTGCCAGGTGTGAAAAGAATTGATAAAATGAGGAATGAACGTATTAGAATTATGAGGTGTGAAGAAAGCATTAAATGAGAGAATACATGAAAGTACGTTGAGATGGTTTGGTCATATGAAAAGGATGAATGACAGTCGGTTGGTTAAGCGGCTGTATAGTGGTGAGTGTGTTTGAAATCGAACAGCTGGGAGACCGAAGAAAAAGTGGATTGAGTCAGTGAACAAATGTCTGAAGGAGAGAGGTGTGAGTTTGGCAGAGGTGAAAAGAAAGGTGCATAATAAGAGTGATTTGATGGGTTTTGTGAGGGGGTTATGGTTGTGGCCCACCTGGGCCAGGGGATGAACCCTACACTTGACGATATGCCAAAGTGAGGGTCCGTCGCGATCCCGTGAAGCTCTAGGGTGGACTTTCTGACTGCGACGAGTTCTCACTAATAGGTATAGAGGGGGCGGTAAGGTTGGGCTTTCTTTTCGATTTGTGTCATATTCTTCTACTACTTTTCTTTTCCGATGCATGTCACGCACCTTACCCCTAGTCTTGGGGGGGAAGAAGGAAGATAATATATATATATATATATATATATATATATATATATATATTTCTTATAACATATATATATATATATATATATATATATATATATATATATATATATATATATATTATATATATATATATATATAGTATATATATAATATATATATATATATATATATATATATCCTGCTTAGCACTGAAATAAAATTAGTGAGTACTACAATATTTAAATTAATTTGAAAAAGTATGATTCTTTCCTTAAGCATTTTCATTTTATCCTTCACGATTTATACAATGCTTATAATTTTAATCAACAAATACATTTTCCCCTCAAATGAAAAATTCTCTGTAATAAGTAATGATAAACTAGGCAATCAAAGATTACGACCTTCATTAATTTGAAAAATTTTATCAATGTAAAACATTGATTTAAATTTAGTTTCACAATATAAGTAATTTTAGCATGGAATACCTTTGTACAATGGTTTATAATTGGGGAAAAATCATTTTTTGTCGCAGTAATCATAATTATTGGTTAATCATTACAAATTACATAGGTTCAATTGTATTATGAGTTTGTTTCTTTACTTTTTGATGATGTATCTTTTTTGAGAATTAGAAAAAAACACTATTAGGATATAGTATTTCAAAAGAAACAACACCGGAAACACACCAGTCATTGACATTGTCTGATTCTATTTTCCTCTCCAAAACATTATGAATTTTCATCTGGTTATGAAGTTTACTTTGATCGTCGCTTCAGCTATCGGTTTGAGACATTTTAAGATATCCAGAATCAAACACTCTTTCATTGCCATCATTGCGGACCTTTATTACAACTGTGTGTTCGTGACTCAGATAGTGTGTACTCTCTTTACATTTATCATCCTTCCAGTACTTTTTTATCGTGTTGGGGGAAACTTTAATTCTGAAACACCACTGAAAACGATCTTGATACGTTCGATTCCAGTCTTGATGTATTTCGTGTTTTGTCTGATTTCATTATTCATTTGTATTTACTCAAGAGTATATTTGAAATCCTTTGAAAGAATTGTCATAAAACTTCTCAGTGGAAAGAAGATTTGGGAAGAACCATTCAAAAACGTTCTTTATATCTGTTGTTGTTTAATACTCTTATCGTTTTCTGTTTATGTTTTGGCATACTATGTCGATTACTTTTTTAGTTTGCTCCATGAAAAGATATTGTTTTTCCCGTTTCAAGTTTTGACTGATTTTTATTCATGGTTTCAGAAATCGGTGACTGTTTTGATATTTTGGGCAAATATGGGTAAACTCTCGAGCAAAATAAAACATCTAGGAAGGAGTAATATTAAAATTTTTAAGCAACAATGTAGGTCAATGTGTACAGAAAAGTGTCACTCTCAGAAGATTAAAGACAGACATCCTGAAATAGCTCATCTTAAATTTTCCTTGATTAGTTTTCATGCATTGATTGAAGAGACATTCTTCTATTATTCAAAACTCATTTCACTTTATTTTGTTTATGATGTATTTCTTTTTACCTCCCAAATTGTTGCTTCCGCAACTCTATTCAATTATACTGAAATTCTGCCCTTGTTTCTGGCAATGATACCGTACACTTACATATCTCTTTTTGCTTCTGATTCTGTCAAAGATGAGGTAAGTATAATAGTTTTTATGAAAAAACATATTTTTGCTATCAATTTCTCATTAATTATTTAAAAACAAGTCTTCGAAGTAATAATTTTCTCTTTTCAATGAACATATGGGATTTAATAGTAACATAAATTTTATTGAAAATTTTAAAAATGTTATAAGATTTTGCAAATTCTGATCGGTTATGGATTGTGGTAAAACTCCAATTGTTTTATTATACTTTTCTTCGTATATGATGGTTATTGTGATATCGAAAAGGTTTTCCAAAGTTTCAGTCGGATAGATGAATTGGTTTTGTTTTAGGTCAGTGTCACCGGTATATATTTTTATTGCAATTGTTTGTTGGGATTAAGGATTTGAGGAGGAGTGAAAGCCTATTTTATTTACCAATGTTCGTAGCTTGCGTGCTAATTTTCAATCCGTAGAATATCAGCCCCAATCTTTCATCCTAAACTTTTGCTCATATCTGGGACCCGCACATCAAAACTTTATATTCTAATTATCTTAACCCATTAATGCCCGAAATTAAAAAAGTTTAAATTTTTTTTTTAAAATTTAAATATATTGTCTATTTTAGTCCTAGAAATATATATATTATAAATCATAATATATATATATATATATATATATATATTATATTTATATATATATATATTTATTTATATAATATATATATATTATATATATATAATATATATATATATATATATATATATATATTATATATATATTATTTATAAAATATCTATTATATCTATTATATATATATATATATAATATATATATATATATATAAAGATAATGCATTAAACTGCATCATTATTTGTACATAGATAATGTCCCTTAGTGGGTTTAAGCATCGTGGTCAGGAGGTAACACTCCTGGTTTCCAACTCAAGGGTAAGGTTTCAAACCCACTAACGGATATTATATATATATAATATATATATATATTTATATATATATATATATATTATATATATATATATATAATATATATATATATTATATATATATAATAATATATTATATAATATATATATATATATTATATATATATATTATATATATATAATATATA
>JABUQX010075788.1:10000-44025 GCA_015478945.1 Trachelipus rathkii
CTATCCTTTAAGAAAGAAGAGATTACATAGCATAAAAGATTGAGGAATGAACGTAAGGCTATATCTCCGTGAAAAGGAATTTAGAAGAAAGCTTCCGAACGTGTTAGGTGCAGAAGTCGAGCGTTAAGAAAGTCATGAACTGGAACGTATCAGACTTCAAGCGCATTACAACCACCCGTTGTAAACAACAGCGGCAACGGTCACTCACGCTAATGTTACCTATCTAATGCCCCTTCAACGAGGTCCACCGCCGAAGTAGAAATGATATCTGAAATTAGATTTGAATGTATTATTGCTAAAAACGCTAATGGGAATTAGCCGGCTTGTGGTCCATTTTAATTTTAAGTTCATCTTCCTTTACTGGATCGCGCCGCTTCTCATATTTCGTAACCTCCATCCGAAGATATGACTAATCTTGCTAACCTCAGCAGCACTTATTAACGAATATAATACGGAGGAGGATTATCGAATTAAACCTAAGGACGCAAATCCGCAGGAAGATGAAACTCCTCTTCGGGAATGTCAGAACTCTCTGACTATAGTAATCCATTAGCACTTCTCGCACTGAACTAAATATTTCCAGCAGAGGAAGTAAATTTTGAAGTCTCGCGATATCAAGAGACGATTACTCAATAAAATCATTATTTTCAGCCCCTCTCTTTAATGACGAGGGCAAAAGAATCATAAGTCAAACACGAGGGCCAACAGTTTTATTCTAAGACCTGCGGAGATTGCGGAATAGAGGGGTCATAGACCATAGAGACCTTATATTTCATCCCGAGTATGTTGAAAGGTAAAATCTTCAACAAAAAAGATGGCAAGAAACTTACAATCACGATACAAACGTGGAATTTAAGAATGTCAGTATATGCAGCCTCACGAAAATAATTTGGAAATGAACTGCTATAATACATAATTACCTCCATCCAACAGGTAATCGTTACTGCCTCCTGTTGTTTAATTTAAACGAATAAGAAGTCGACCGACGTTACTGTAATTTCATCCATAGATGGCAAAATCAGTAGAAGGTATCTTTACCTGGTAATTTCACTGTCAAGTACGACAAATCTCGAAAGACTGATCAATCAAGTAACCTATTTAGCAACATTGGAAAAGTAAACGTCAACGCGTCAACGTTTTAAGGGATACTGAATGCAGTGGTGGAATTATTAAACGCAACCTCGGTCGATGAAATGACAATTTCACAGGTAACTTTTATGAAAATGAGGATAGTACTCTGAATGCACATATTTTTTGTGAGACACCATTTTCACACAGGAGAGGTTAGAAACACTCTGCCTGGATGGTGCATCTATGTGATTTTGAATAATTAGAACTATCGAAGGTACGCTCTCGGACTTCGAGTTCATGACGCTTGAAAAAAGGTAGCGTTGGACTTATAACGATACTAACTAGCATGATTATGGGTAATGAATAACTAGTGTCAGGATTATCCGGGAGACGATACTGATTGTTATATCTGTTAACAATTGACGTATGATCGTGTAAATAGCCGCCTGCGCCTAACTGAGGGTGGAATCGACCAAAAAGGAACACATCGGATAAGTAGTTCACTTAAATGCAATTGCAATGTGATGAAATCAAATCCATGACGCTCTTTGTAGAAGGAATGACTCCGCTTTAATTC
This sequence comes from Trachelipus rathkii, assembly GCA_015478945.1. Taxonomy (NCBI): domain Eukaryota; kingdom Metazoa; phylum Arthropoda; class Malacostraca; order Isopoda; family Trachelipodidae; genus Trachelipus; species Trachelipus rathkii. Next base: position 11,649 of record JABUQX010075788.1, read on the forward strand.
CTTCTATAATGTGTTATATCCACGAACGGGTTGGAGATTTAAGAGGAATGAAACTATTCAGACCTACATAAGGTCCGACGAAACAAATCTCAAATGCGTTTAAAAGCAATAACGCCACTTTACACCCATTTAAACTGAAGTTATTTATGGAACAGGGTTTAGAAGTACAGGAGAAAGAAAAATTAAACATAGGACGTGAAATGGGAAACCCTTCAAAGTGAATCAAAATAATGCACAAGTACAAAACGTCGTAGATAAACGAGATATTACATCTTGCTGTCCCGATTGTATTGTCCGTCCGAGGTAAGTACTCATTCCACGATTCCAGAATAATGAGTGTAGTATGAAAGCTTATCCTCCAGTTCGAGAATGAAAGAATAATTACCGTGATAGTTGCTTCATTGTGTCGCTCAACGACTATTTGAAGCTGTCCAGACGATTGTTCTTATGCCCCAATGTCTCTTTAGAAGTGGGAGTGGTGTTCAGCGTTATTGAGAACGCCCGAGGTACGTTGAATTTTTTGATGTCTTCATTCACTTACACGATCGCTAAAAAGACTTGCATTCAAATATCTAATCGACCTATAATTTATTGGATAGAATTTATTATTTTTATCAATTTTACTATTAATTTTATATTATATTATTCAATATATATACATTTAAATGTTAGAACTCCATACTAAATAATCATTTTGATCATGCTTATTACAGAATTCAATTGGCTAAATATTAATTATAAACTTATCATCACTTATGTATTGATCGAGTATTAAATTTTACTCGTCGTTTCTGGATACAGTCTAGCTATATTATTTATTATAATGTCAAAGTTATGTATGGGGCTTTTTAGCCCTAAATCATCATCGTGCTTTAAAATATCTATAATTTATATTATTATGGAGTACTTTTTTTTTTTTCATCAAGAAGCTCATCTTTCTTGTTCATCCTTGTATATCTTTCCTCCTTCAGAAATTGAAATGTTTAGTAAACTTATTAAGGAATATGATTCTTTTACTTACTAAACAGTGAGATCATTAATCCAACAAGAAATATTAAATTCTTATTTTTACATAGAACCCGCAATATAGCAATCGGCCCTTTCTTGTCAATATATATTTATATTTATTTTATATTTATTATATTATATATATTATTATTTATTATATTTATATATATTATATATATATATTATTATAATTTATTTATATATTATTTTTATATTATTATATATATATATATATATTTTTATTGTACATATATATTTTATAATTATTATATATTTAATTTATTATTATATATATAATATTTTATATTATATAATATTTTTATATATATTTTTCTTCTAATTTTATTTTATTATTTTTATTAATTTCATATATTATATTTATTTTTTATATTATTATCTATTTATTATTATTTATTTAAATTAATAGTATTTATTATATTATATTATATATATTTATTATATATATTTTTTAATTATATATATATATATTATATATTATATATATATATATTTTTTTTTATATATTATAATATTTTATATTTAGTTATATATATATTATTTGTTGCATGACTGTCGCCTAAATATAGTATGCATTAAAAACAGCTGGGAAGAGAAATGGGAGAAGCAATAGAAGGAACTGTGAAGAGACATGAAGACACCAGGAGAGTTTCTATAAAGGATCTAGAGCCTTTTTGTCTCAGGGAAGGAGAAGGTTTTTGTTGGTCAGTATTTGCAGTTGATAAAGTTTATATAAAGTTAAAAATATTTTTTTATTAATAAGAGAACTTTAGTTAAATATTGAAATAATAATATCAAAATTCATTTACTTTTTTACTGGGAAATAATATTTAATCGTGATAGAGGAAAAGCAACTAAAATTTTTTATTTTGAATTCTTTTTCAATTATTATTATTATATATAATAGATATGTAAATCTTGTGCAAAATTAATGTTGAGAGTTAACATAGAAGAGAAGAGTCTAGTTCTTTTTTATTGAAAACAAACTTTCGGATTTTTAATTCATATGTTCTTCTGTCATTATCTTGAAATTTGGTTGAATTTGAATGAATATTTTTAGCGAACGTAGATAAGTAAGATTTATATTTCTGCCATAGGTTTTAGGGGCTCAGGAACTAACTGTGTATACCTTAATTTTATTCTTTCCATGAAACCTCTGCCATATTAGGATAACTTATGAAGAGTTGTGGAGACAGGCCTAGAAGTCAGCTACGTAAAAAAGAAAGTCGCTCGAGTTACCAATGCTATGCCTCGACACAGCGGAATCGAAGGTTGACGAACAAGCGTGATATATATATGTATATAATCGTATAATTATGAAGGGATATGCACGTATCCGAACGCCACCTATAAATGTCGCTTTTTGCCGGATAAGGATCGCAGTGAGCGCTGGGACTTGCGATTGGAAGAGAATGCTTGGAGTCGGAGTCGGAATAGTAATCATTCTCGGATCTCGTTTGGAAGCGGTCTATTCAGATAATGGAGATCTGGAGATATGCGCGTGTGTTTAGTTTCACGAAAGAATAATCTGCCAGGAGGCGTGAGAAGACGGAGAGGAGAAACATTGCAGCTTAGAATCCAAGGTTATGCGACTCGCCACACGAAGAGCTCAGGTTAGAAGGGAAAGATGCAGAATATCATATGGAAGTCTCGCTAAACATAAGACGTATGACGCGGTAGAGTATGAAATAAGGAAAATTATTAATATGGGAGCTTATAATTGACCAGCTCATGTTTTGATACCGTAAAGATGAAGGACGAGAGATGCGCATATTATGGGGATTTCATGATATGTGAAGTAGTATATACGTTGATCTGGGGAGTTAACTGAATCGTATCTTATTGTCGATTGAGAAAACTAGAAAATTATTGGTTATCCGACACACATTCGTCAAACATGAAACGAGAGGCAAGATATATTGTACGATAGGATGAGTCATTCTTGGTGGAGTCATCGCGGGATGAACAGATAATTTACACGAAATATCAATTAGACCTGACAATGAATGGCTAAGTCTAGAGCTGTATTAAGAGAGGTGGTCGTTTGGATAGCTGATAAATGACATTTAACCCACGTATCTTCAACTAATTGAGGATGAGAGTGGTAAATACCAGGTAAGAACAGTCTGAGAGATTAATTCGGAAGTGAGAATAGACTCAGATAACCAATAGGAACGCTAGCCTATGGACAAAAGAAGAACCCAATTGGTTTAGGAAAAAGCTGAGGGTTGGATTGAAGTGTGATATGGCTTGTTATTCAATCTGCAAGAAATCCTTCAAAAACTACATGGAATTGAGTGCAATTACGCTCGCGAACAGCTTACGATGAACGAGCAGATTTATAAAATGGTATGTTAAACAGTGGCGGAGGTGGCTATTTATGTTTGTATATGTAGAACCATGTTTAAAGGAACTAATAGAGTAGATCGAATTGTTCAAAGAAAGTAGAGAGCGAGGTCAACAAATGATAATAAACCCCAATACCGACACACAGGTGCTGGAGGACACACAAGAGTGAATGTCATAAGCGTTGCACGAAAGAGTTGTGATTGTCTATATATAATATCGCAGTGAAATGCTGCAAAACATCATAACTTGTATTGGTGAGTGTGTATAAAATATAGATATATGTTATAACTTACTCGATGAACTAAGAGAAAGTGTAAAACACAGACAAGAGTTAGATGATTAGCTTTGTAATACGTCGAGAACCGTCTTAAATATTTTCTGTCCGTTTTCATGGGCATTGTAAAACTAAGATAGATGTAATCTCGTTAGGGAGATTATCTCTAGAGCGAAACATGATGAGCACATGAGAGGATATATGACTTATGGAATATGAGGAGTGGCAGCGAGAGTTCACGAGAAGCACACGGAGGAAAAGCTGTATATTATGGTGTATGCAATTGGCTCCACTGCATGAGACACAAATAATAATAGAGACGTCTTGGACAATATGCATATACGATGCACACTAAATATGGAGAGAGCGGCGCATTTATAGAGGAAGTGATTAGGAAAGTGTAAATATTACAGATGGTAAGGAGGTACGTGGAGATATGAGCGAGTATTTCGAGGTGAAATTACGTGAAAAGTATATTTAGGAAGGGATTATGAAGAAGAGAGTTGGAAAAATTGTATAAGTATAAAATTGCTTTGTCTAAGAAAATAATAGTTTGTTAATAGAGATGATTATAATAAGAGACAAAATCTTTTGCCTTTAGGAATCATTTGAGGATATAACCTCTATATTTGAAGTAATGGAGTTAGAGATTTTAGAAAGTTGAGTGAGTTTTGGAGAATGAAAAGTATCACATATTCCCACCAAAACGTTGGAGGTATATGAGTGCGAGGCATCCTCAGATTGTTTGCAGGCTATGAACATTAGATATGAAAAAAAGAATTACAACACCTATCGGATGCAGAGAGCAGTGAGAATTAGTGCATCGTACAAGAGTGCTGGAGAACGACAAGAATCCTTGACTGCGCTAAATGGAGAGAGAGAAGAAAACTGTCTGGTTAAACCAAGTATGGAAAAAGAAAAATACCAACAGAATGGAGGAAACCAGTAATCTGTCCGATACAATAACAGAAATTGAGATAAAAGAATATGTTGGAAATTATAGAGAGATAGTATTGTTGGTGGGGGTGAGTAAATATATGAAGAGGATCTTAGAAAAAGATGAGGATGAAGGTCGAGGACAAGATTGGAAAAATGGCGCACGGTTTTCAGACCAGGAAAAAAGTACTACTTACTAATATTTTAACATGAAAGATGCTGACAAGAAAATCATAGAGTGGAATGAGAAGGCGTATGCTGCATTCATAGACTTGGAAAGGCATTCGATAAAAAATAAATAGGGAAAGACTATGGAGAGTGTTAGAAGATCCGATCTATGCCATACCAGAAAGTCTGATAGCAGCCATTAAAAGTATGTATGAAAATCCAATAAATACGGTTAGAGGAACAGGAAGAGAAAATTTGTTTGAAGTGAAAACGAGGTTAGACAGGGAAGTGTACTGTCACCATTGCTCTTTGCACTTTTCCTGGACAGCTGCCTTAAAAGGATATGCATGAGGGAAAATAGGGAGCACACTTTGGTTTTTGCGGATGATGCGCCAGTGATAACATCGGGAGATCAAGACCTACAAAAAGCTGTGAATAGGTGGAATGAAAGGTACTGAGTCAATGGGCATTGAGAATAAACAGATTGAAAACGGAAATAATGATGACTGCAAGAGAGAGGGAAGAGATAATAGTGAACTTAAGCAAGTGAATAGATTTAAGTATTTGGGCGTGTATTGTGAATGAATCAAGGAAGACAAGATGACGAGTTGAAAGGGAGAATTGGGGGATTTTTTCACCGAAATCTGGAATGTTATACTGCGTTGGCTAAAAGGAGAAAGGGAATACCAGAGAGTTAAATAATTAATATATAAAACAATTCTGTGACCGATATTGTTGTATGGATCTGAAATGCTGGTCAATGAATACGATGCAAAAAAGCAGAATAGAAGCAACAGAAATGAGGGTACTTAAACTCATTAGAGGAGTATCGTTGAGAGACAGAATGAGGAGCGAGCTGGTGAGGAGAGAACTGAGAGTGGAACCTGTTTTGGAGTGCGTGGGGAGAAACCAGTTAAGATGGTTTGGGCATGTGAAAAGAATGAGGGAGGAGAGAGATTGGAGAGATGATGAATTGGAAACCAGAAGGTAGAAGACCAGCAGGAAGAAACCGAGGAAGAGATGGGATGGATTCGGTGGTAGAGCTGTACAACGTAGAGCAAGAATCGGTAGAGGAAGTAAGAGGAGGAAAGAACATATGAAGATAAGAAAATCTTTGGAGAATGATTCTGAGAGTTAACACTCTGACAGGCATCCCTAACAGGATGGATTGGTGACATTACATACCATAAGTTCAAATGTGAGGTAATTCATCGCTGTGAAGTATGCGCGCTACTCCACCTCTTTAACAAAATATATATATATATATATATATATATATATATCATATATATATTATATATTATATATATAATAATAATATAAATTTATATATATATATATTATATATATTAATATAAATATTATAGTATATTATAGTATCTATATATTTTATATATATATATATATTATAGTATATATATATATATTATATATATAATATATATATTATATATATATATATACTAATATATTATATAATTATATCTATAGTATATATATATATATATATATATATATATATATATATATAAATATAGTATATTATATATATATATATATATTATATATAATCCTAAATATTTGAATGCAAGCAAATAACTAAATAACCTGTCAAAAATAAAATTGATTAAAGGCAATGAAGAAAATCGAAGAAATACTATATTTTTCCGCGTTTTGACCAATACTTTATTTAATTTTATAAGCCAATCCCTTTTTATTTCATTTAAGTTTATAATTTTCATCAATGAACATATTTCCTTTCTTAAAAAGAAAATAGCCTCACTAAACTTTGAAGAATTTTTATCTTTTCAGTGAAAGTTATGAGGTTTTAATTAAAGAAATAAAGTTGATAGATCGGGCAATATTACATCAATTCTTATCATTAGCATAAACTCAAGGTGATCTCAATAGCAATATTTAAATTTGAGCGAAATAATAATATTGAACATTCTCCACTTCAAGAAAAAGATCATTTACTGTTATGTTATTAAAAATTATGTATCATGGCAAATTTAAATTATTTCAATGTTATTGTGAATTAGTTTATTATTCTTTATTGATCTATCTTTTTCTAACCCTCAAAAATGTAGGTAAAAATACTTTTAAGATTCATAAGAAGTAAGAGTAGAATAAGTCTCTGACATTGTTTGTGATTCTATTTTTTCCACAAACATTATGAATTATCAATTGGTTTTGAGATTCACTTTGATCGTTGTTTCAGTCACTGTCTTGCGACGCTTCCAAATATACAAAATAAAGCACCCTTTGAATGCCCTTTTTACGAACATTTATTACAACTGTATGTTCGTGATTCAGATAGTTAGCCTTATTTTTGAGGTAACCTTTCTTCCAGTAAATTTTATTCGAATGAGAAAAAATTCGTTTTGGAATCCCCAATCAAGAAGATCTTTCTCCTTTCAATTACCATCGTAACATGTTTTTTTCTTTTATCTTATCTCATTGTTTACTTGCATTTACGCAAGACTATATTTGAAAAACTTTGAGGAAATTATCAAGACACCTCACAAAGGAAAGAGAATTTGGAGAGAGACATATAAAATCTTTTATCTTTTTTGTTGTATAATTTTGTTACCTCTCTATATTTGTATTTTTGTTTACTGTTTGCAACTTCTATCTCAATATTAATTATCATGAAAAAAATTTGATTTTGCTATTCTCTGTTATAGTTCAGTTGTTTACATATATTCAAATGCCGACAATTATTTTAATATATTGGGCAAATATGGGAAAACTTTCTAATAAAATGAAAAATTTAGAAAACAGAAATGTTCATATTTTAAAAATAAACTCTAGATTTCTTTGCAAACAAATATCAGATTCCCAAAAGATGAAAGACATTCACTCCGAAATAATCTTTCTTAAAGTTTCTTTGATCAACTTTCTTACATTCATGGAAGATACATTCTTCTATTACTCAAAGCCTATTTCACGTTACTTTGTTTATTTTATATTCATTTTTACTTCCCAAATTGCATCACCGGCAACTCTGTTCAACTTTACTGAAACTTTGCAAGTGTTTCTATTAACAATACCATGCACTTTATATAATTTTTATTGCTTCTGATTCTTCCAGAGATGAGGTTAGTAGCCTTTTTTTAATATTTAAAATAAGAAAAATATTTTGCTTAAAATGTATTTAAGAAGGCCTGTTTCTGAAAAGTTTTTGAGTAATAAAATCATGTTTATAAATTTAATATCAATATATTTACAAATGTCGTATAAGATTTATAAATTTGATATTGATGAAATTTTCGTATAACGTATTCAACAGTGAATAATACCGTTGTTTCTTTTAGACAGGGTGCTTATAATAACGATAAAAATATAAATATCATCAATGGGAGTTCGTTATCAAGAAAACACTATTTTAATATTATTGATGGAGATAGCGATTTTTTATTTCCACCAGAGTAAGTGAACAACTACCAAATCGTTAAAGCTTTGATTGGTTAGGTTCAGATACACTTTTATTTCAATAAATCTTAACATTTGAAAAAATAGGATATCGTGGCAGTTTAAACGATTCATAGCATTCACAAATTATGTATTTGACGAGTAAGCTTGAGCTTTGTAGCTCGATGCTGCAAAAGTTCAGAGATCCATAAGGGACCCCTCAGGTGATGAAAGAGGAAAGAGAGATGAGAAGTGAGTATTCTTCTAATGTTAAAGGATTGAAAGTCTGTGAGCTGTGAAATTTAGATAGTACGAAGAGTGTGCAATTGGAGAGAATTCTCGTATATGGTAAGAATACAAGAAGGTGAGATTAAAATCTTATAATACGGAGTTGGAATTTGAATTCTTCAAAAATTAATTATGGTTTAAAAAATAAAGTTATTAATTTTTCTCAAATTCTTATGTGACTGTGTTGGTAAAGGAGAGTCCCTTCTCGTTCTGAAATGATTAATTTTTCATTCCATTGATATCAAAGAAAAGTTATAAATGTTCAGTGTAAAGGTAAGATTTTGTTTAATTTTTTTTTTTTTTTTTTTGGTTGTATTTTTTTTTTTTATGGATATAAGGGTTGTCATGTGTGATGGTTATTTGGATAAATTAGTCTGGGGGATTGTGGGACCTCATGGGTTTTGTTTATTTGTCTTCTCTTGGTTAATTTTTTTTTCTTCTTTTTCAATTTTGTTTTATTTTTTGGTTTTGGTGTGTTATTGTATATATATATATAAGAACTATTTCGAGGATTTCGCGCGAATGTTGCTCAGGAGTTTTAAAACATTAGATAAAACAAAATGGGAGATTATGTGCTTTAGAATATGTTTATATATATATATATAATGATGGTTAATAGAATATTTGGTAAGTATAAGTTAGGGTATAGGGTAGTTCTCATATATATATTATATATATATTTAATAATATATATATACTTTACCTATATATTTTATATGTAATCCTATATATTAATATATATATATATATAATATATATATATACTATATACAGTATATAATATATATATTATTATAATTATATACAGTTGAATTATATTATTAGGTTTTATCTAAGGTATTATTAATAGTATATAAGGTACGTTATCTTTAGAAGTGATATATAATCGAGAGTATATTTGATATCAGTTAGGAGTAGTAATTTTTATTTAGGTATATAAGATGGGTTACTAATAGTATAGTAGTAGTCGGGTGATATGTTAATATACACTGTATATAGTTAGTAATATATAGTATACTATATATAGTATATATAGTATATATAGTGATAGTATATATTATAAATAATAAAGTTATAATATATAGTCTATAGTATATATATAGTAATTTGATAAATTAGAGTTAATATATATAATAGGTATTATATATATAGGAGTGAGTATTATGTTGTAAAGTGTACATGGATCAGTTCCTTTCGTTTGTGAAGTTATTGTTTAGAATGGTGAGCAGCTGGAACAAGTTGTCATTTGGAGTTTTTAAAATTAATTCCATTATTAAATACTAGCGAAATTAATATTATACATTGAGTACATGGGAATTCATAGTAAGTTATAATAGTATAGTAAATAGGTAGTAGTATTTTGTTGGAATATTATGGGGCTAAGGAAAGTAGTAGTAGCTATGTGAGGTGCATAATATTAATTTTTACTTATATGGTTAGAATATGTAAAAGTAGGAGACTTTAATAATAGTCCTTTATATATATTATAGTTATCATTTCGTCAAGTCTCCCTATAATCTAGTTCATACTTCATTTAGGACAATAGCATATTGCTGAAAGGGGGTCATAATTTCGTGAAGTAAGTTTTCTAAGTTCTATTTTAATTTAAAAAAAAATAAATAATAAAAAATCAAAAAAAATAAAAAAAAACATGAAAATAAAATAAAAGCTGCCAATCTCCACGAATATTTTTAAAAAGTAACCTATTTTGTTATATTTGAAAGTGAAATTTTAATTACAGTTTTTTTAATATTCATAGTGAATGATAATTAATGTGTAGTGAGAGAAGATTCTGTGTCTTAGAAGGATTAATAATGTAAAAATTATCATTTAGGAATAATTCTTTTGTGTCAACATTCGTACAAAGGGGATGTCATATATAGATGTTATACATTTATTAGCATTTTTTACAGAAATCAAATTTATAGTGTAGTTTGTTTCATAGCGTATGAATGACGATTTTCTGACTGAGTAGTATGATGCTATTAGTGTGAGATAAGAATAATAAAATTAGGAATGAATACGTTATTATAGATGATTATGGGGTGTAGAAGATAAGGGTAATTGAGAGATGAATAAAATGAAAGTTGTTGGAGATGTATTATGGTACATAAGTATATATATATATATATTTTGTAGATAAGTATTTAATGCTAAGCCGGTATTGTAGAATTAGGAAAGGGATTGTTAGTAGTTGGCGAAGTTTAGTGTATTGGGTACCTGAGTATGTGGACTGGGAGACCTGTAGGTGAGTATAAATAAATATAGTGTGATTAAGTCAGTAAATACTGATAAATGTATTTATGAAGGATGAAGATAAATGTGAGTATTTAGTTAGAGGCGAGATAAAATGAGTTGTTTAATAACATGAGAGTGAATTGCGGGGATTATGTGAGTGAAGGGGGTGATATGGTTGATGCCCTACCTGTGGAGTGACATATAGTATGAATCCACCTTACATTGACGACTTAACCATAGTGAAGGTAGTCACTAATTATCGCTGTCCCATGAAGCTTTAGTGGATGGATATTTCTGTGAGATACTGCTAGCTCGAGTAGTTCTACACATAATTAATGGTTAACTCATATATAGTGAAAGGGGCTCTCAGAGGTAAGTGCTATGTATTTTACTTTTTTCACGATACCTTTTGTCATGTTCATTCTTAAGATACTATATTAATACTGCTTTATTATCTTTTCATACCGATGCTCGTAACGCACTTATTCCATCCCATTCTCGGGAAAAATATTAATATGAGAAGGTAGATAAAGTAAAAGTAAATAAATAAAGATATATATATTATAATATATGATAATTAATATATATATATATATATATATATATAATTTAATTATTTAATTAATAATTAATATATGATATATATATATATCATAATATATATAATATTTTATTATTAATTAAATTATATATTAATTTATTATATATTATATATATATATATAATATATATATATATATTATATATATATAATATTAATTTTATTATTATATATATAATTTAATATATATATAATTATTAATATTTATTATTATATATAATAATTATTTAATATATAAATCATCAATTTCACTAACCTTTTTTTACCTTCAAAGACTGAGTGAGGTGAGGTAAGGTTTTATACGGAAAACAATGACAACCGTAAACAGATAATAATAGTATAAAGTTAGAAGAATATTATTAGATCATAAATAGTACGAAAAGATAAACTCACTCATAGCTTTTATACCTTTTTAGTGAGAACTACGTCTGAGCAGTCATGAAAATAATCTCTACTACCTAGGTACTTTCAACGGTACCGGCGACGGTGAGTAACGGTTCCACTATGGCATCTATTTACGTTTACTAATTGATGGTGTTATTCTACCTTGAGCCCTAAAGTGTATGGGACCACAACCAGAAACCCTATCTCACAATATATACACCTGCCACATCATTATTGTGCACCTTATTATTCTTACTCGTGCCTCTGCCAAAGTACAATATATTTATTCTATCATTACTCATATAATATCAGTATAGTCACATATCCTATTATATGTGACTCATAACTCTACCATTTTTTTCTTATTCGGCCTACACGTATCGAACTCATACACGTTGCTGATCTCCCCACATACTTTCTGACACCTCCACTCTCCACGACTTCACTATTTTCAACTCGGCGTATAACATTTTGTCTTTATCCACACCACAGAGACACTGATCGATAGAGTAAGGAGGACACATTAGAGATACATCGCATTGAACTCAGAAGTCCACCAGAAGTTCTACTGAGTGAATAGTAGGGTGAACAGTTTTATTTTTAGCGTTTCCTCTGTGTGACTCCTATATTTACTTTAACACCCATACAATAATCTATATAATAATTATACGAATCCATTTCATTATCTACTCATCATTATTTTATTAATTTTCTTACTCCACTACTATAATCATTATTCCCTACTTAAAGGTTGACCATTTACTAACCATGTATATTATTCAGATTTCTTAAACCTCTATATTCCAGATCAATATTAATAGTTCATCACTACTAATTAATATATATACGGTATTATATATATATATTATATATATAAATATATATATATATAATATATATAATATAATTAATATTTATATATATATATTTTAATATTAATATATATTATATATTAATATATATACTATATTAATATTATATTATATATATATATATTTTTATATATAATTATTAATATAGAATATATATTATATATTATTATATATATATATTATTAATATTATATATTTGATTAATGTTAATATAGTTATAATGTATTTAGTATATTTACTTATATATGTATGTATAATGTATGTATGTTATGTTTAATGTTATTGTAATGTTATGTATATGTATCTTTAGTGTTTAGTAATTTATATATATATTATATATATCAATAATTAAAATAATATATATATATATTAATATATATAATATTATTTAATATTAATTATTTATTATATATATATAATTATATGATATTAAGTATATTATAATATATTAAATATATATATATATATATATATTATATTAATATATATTATTTATATATATATATATATAATTATATAAGTATATTATATTATATTATATATATATATATTATATATTATATATTAATTAAATAATTTATATAATATAAATATATCATAATATAAATAATTTATCATAATATAATCTAAATATAATTATAATATAGTTTTACAATGTTTATAAAAAACCAATAATTTAATCATATAATATTATATATATTATATATTTTAATTATTATATATATATTATTATAATATATATAATATATATATATATTATATAATATTAATATATTATATTATATTATTATATATATTAATATAGATATATATATATTTATTATATATATTTATCATATTATAATATTATATATTATATTTATTATAATAAATATATTATATGTATATACATAATTATTATATATATTTAATATTATAATATATATATATATATATTATATTATATTTAATTATATAAGCAAGACGTTACGTGATACCGAGTTAACGGACCGCATTTTCAATTCTTTAGTTTTTTTAAATAATTAGTAAAAATGTGCTACATCATATTAAGTAAACCTTTTATTATGACGAGTGAATAAATTTATTCCATATGATTTTAATTTTCATTATTAACTTTTCAACTAAAATCTCATCATTGACTTTGATCTTATCATTCAGTCGTTTAGAAACAGTGTCATAAAAATGTGTGACACAAAAACGACGTAAAAAAAAAAAGCGTTTATAGGACAGCTTTATTTTATTTTCATTGCTACTCGACTATTTTTATTATATTTTTTTATTATTATTTTATATTTATTTTATTTAAATTAAATAACTTGAATTGTAATAAAAAGAATCATGAATTTATTACAGTTGGTTGACTGAGCGGAATGTGAATAGGAGATGTATATTATTTGGAGAGTTGAGTAAAATTAGAATTATTATATAAATTAATTTATAATAAAAAAATATATATTTAAATATTTTAATTTTGTTTATGTTGTTATTAATTTTCTCATTTATTTATTATGCAATTACGCTATATTAATAAATGTAGATTAACTTATAATATACAAGTGTAATTTTTATTATCAATATATATATATATATTATTATTTATATATATGATGTATATAGGGGATCGATTGAGGTAATTTAGGGACGAAGGATTAATAATATATTGAAAAATTACAGGTATTTTATAAGCTTTAGAAATAGTTAATAATTATTTTAAAATAATTTGATTAATTAATTATCTTAAAATTATACAATAATTTAAATTATGAAGACACTTCCTACTGTCGAATCTGTTTAAAATATGTATATACACTAAGAAACTGAGCATTTATATATACATATAGGATAAAGTTACAAGGTTATTTCATATTATATATATACGTGAGTTATTTAGGAGGTTCTATAATTTTCACCATATAAGATATATAATAATAATAAATAATATTATATATAATAATAATATATTATAATATACATAATAATAATAATCTATAATAATTAAATTATTAAATATATAATAATAATAATAAATTAAATAATAATTATATAAGTGGTTAGATATTAATATGAGTTATGAACAGGTATAAATAAGTGATAAATAAGATAAATAAGGGATCAACGTGTATAAATTATTAATAACAGCGTGTGTATATTCTGAGCTAGTAATAAATCATACTATGTGAAATTGATTTAACTTATATTATTGAAACTGAACTCATATCTTGGTGAAGTTCATAGTAAGTATTACCCGTTATGATCTAGCATATATGTCAAATAGATACTATGTGGATGTGTCATAAAGTAGGATAATGTATAAGAATGTTAATAGTGATGTAGGTAGGAATGTAATTGATGTAGTATGCTATCTATATAGCGTGAGTTATAAAAGAAAAAGAAGCTAGTGTATTTAAATTATATACTATAAAAAGTTCAAAGTAAATGAGAAAGATATTACTTGTAGATAATTATAATATATACTGTAGGAGTATATAATAAGGTATAATTAAGTTAATAGTGCACATAGAGGGATAAATAAAGTGAAATAGTTAATATAATTGATATACATTTAGTGATAATTAGGATTGAAATAGGGTACTTATATAAGGACATAGGTATAAGCTACTTCTGGTATAATAAGAAGCGTGAGCGAAATGATTTAAGATAAATGGAAATAAAGGTGAGTAATTACTTTGTCTTATAAATAATAATTATTTATATATATAGTGAGGATGGTTTATTTACTATTTCGTCTAACATGATTGAATATGTAGATTTACTGATATGGTGAAGTTGTGAGTTGAGCTAAAGGTAAGAAATTTACACAAGCAAATTCCATTTTTGTTTCAATTTTTAAAATCGTGTGAGACAAGATGAGTCTGCGATTTAGAATATCTACATTGTGCAGAGTTATAATGCATGCTTGAAATTAAGAGGAAATGATTAGTATTAAGGAAAGATTTTAGAATATTGTAGAAAAAAAGAAAATAAGAGATATTAATTGAGATAGAAGAAGGAAAAAAATGTGTTTGTTTTTTTTAACTTATTCATTACTAATATTAGAATGGTTAAAATTCGTTTAATTTTAAATGAAGTTTCAATAAAAGTATTGAAAATTATGTTTTTTTTTCCTTAATTTTATAATTTAGTTTTTTTATATTCGATTTTTTTTCCTTTTATTTTACTTTCATCTTTCCAAATTGAGCAATGTCGTAGGTGTACGTTATATATTAATAGGTTCAGACAGAGTTCTCGAAAGACCTGTGGATAACTATTATGATTAAAAGTTATAAGCATGTGGTCTCTTCATCTGATTGAATTTTACTTCCATACATCTTTACTCTGTACTTTCAGATAGGTGAAGGAGTTGTGCATGAAATGCTGCTTTGAGTCCACTGCAGTGTTAGACTTCTGCGATAAATGTGTGTAACTAAATGCTCAGCTTATATACTGTTTAGTGAGTGTTAGCTGTGAATTCGTTCTTATGGATATTACTAGCGGGCATGGAGTGCTCAGTTTATATTTTATGTTAGAAGATTAGTTGTTATTGAGTATTTTTTTTGAGACGAGATATATGTTGTATCTGTTGGACGCCATAAAAAACACAAATATCCAAAGACTTGCGGCACGCGTGTTTGTCAACTCTTACCAAGAGTAGGATTTAGAAAGAATGAAAAATCGTAACAGCATAAAATATTGGTGCTAGTTTAATTGTTTTGAGTGTGAAAATAACAAATAAATAGCTGTATCTTGCTTGAAGAGTTCGAGATGCGTTGCAGAATTTAAAAAACGTTATAATGGGATGGAAATTCTTAAAAACTAGGTTAATTGTAAATTATTTGTTAAAAGAAATATAATTTTCCTAAAAGAATCGATGGGAGAGCCTATATTAATTTTTGGATTCCCTCAAAAAAAATGTAGTATTTGCTTAATTTTATTATAATATGACGTGATATTGCCAGGTTGCATTAATTTTGTCTACCTTTTGGTTTAAAATTTTTCAGAATATTTCTGTTATATGTAGATCATAGGGGTATTATATGTAATATAATATTTTAGAGGTGAGGTTGGGAGGGGTAATGTGGCTAAGAATGATTTAGAATGTGAGAAGATGTGGATGTAATAGGTAGGCCTACTACCTTATTAATTTATAGCGGATTGATATTTATTAGGTTTTTTAGTAGTTTGTCAGTACGAATCTGAAAGAAAGTTTATGAAATAGGATTTAGGTTATATTAGATAGATATAAGTATATATATTATATTTTGGCAGGGTGTAAGTATAGATAATGAGAGGGTTTGTAAAGATAATAATCACGGTATGATAAGAGTAAGGTTTTAAATGGTATGTAGAGTGAAGGACAGTCTCCTTCAGTGTGAAGTTAATGTTAGATGGTGACATGATTATGTAGATAATCAAAGTGTGAGTTAAATTTTTATGTGATATTATTTCATGGAGATGTAATAAGGTGAACGGATTTTAATAGCTAAGGGTGTGGTATATGAATATAATAAAGTTGTGAATGGTAATAGAAGGTGCTGGCCTCAATATATTAAATACTAGTATGAGTATTATGATAGTAATAAAATATCATTAAAGTCTTGAGTGCGCTATGGGATCTTTATATATATATACATATTAGGGTTATGCTATGCTTACTACTATTACATATTAATGATTTAATATTAGTTATAGTAATATTGATCAGGAACTTATTGTTTAGTCGTGAAGCATGAATATAAGTGAGAAAACTTGCAATTAAAATATCAAAAGTTTTTAATATCATTTAATACACATTTAACTAAAAATCGTCATTCTCCTTTGGAATGTTTTAGAAAGCATATTTTAGCGTTTTCAGACTCACACTTCTTAACGTTGGGAATGTCCTTTGGTTATTCAGCTCGTTCAGGTTGAACAGCCACTATGGAAATTGAAAGTTTTCATTCACAAAGGATCAACAACGTCATCGATTACAGAGGAGTGTCCAGGAATGTTGCAGTATGGAGAATACGAAGAGGGCTAACGCTCTTAAGAACAAGTCACGAAGAAATACATAATTTTTGAATATATGTAGAAAAGTTATATAAGAACTATTGTTATGATGTATTTGGTGCTTATGTGTTGTACTCTCATTTATTGTGAAGATACAGGAGTCCATGACTTCTAGACATTATGTGCAATGATTATTCTGGAGAGATCTATTAGGAGTGTATTTATGTTTAGTGTGTGCGGTAATTCGAACTCTTGTGGGTCTGGCATGAAGGGCGATAAAATAAAAGTATGTAATTCTTAGGTTCGAGACTGGGTTGGAGGGAGAGAATGTGAGTTTGGCAGAGGCGAAGAAATAAAATGGAGTTGCATTATCATAAGTTGTAAATTGGCGTGAGTTTGTATTGTAAGAGGTAGTTTATGGTTTTTGTATAGGCGTACATTCACTTTAGAGGCCATTTAGTATTTATTGTACTATATTTAACATTATAGGACGAGATTGCAGAGTTGAGTAGGTATAATGAGTTTTACTATGGATTATTCCGTTTGAAGTTTCTTTAGGGTGGATTTTTTTATATTATTGAGATGACTGAGCGACGATCTCACTTAAAAGTTATATAAAGGTGAGTCTTATTCTTTTTCGCTCTATTTTAGTTCAATTTACTTTACTATACTACTTTTACTTGTCTACATTACTCTCATGTACTATGTTACGTCACCTTAAACCCTTAGTAATTGATTGATATGTAAATATAGTATAGATATATGATTAGTAGAAATATAATTAATAGATATAGTTGTTAGAAATTAATATAATTCAAATATTATTCATATTTAGCTTTAAAGTACAATGAATATATTATTTAATAATTAAAAATCATTTGATTTATCACCAAATATTATTAAAACTATTAATATTTTTAATTAAAATTTATTAATTATAATGTATTGACTTATTTATAATGATTATAATAACTTTGATATTTATTAATAAAAATTATTAATGTTGCTTATAAACCTATATAAGTAAATATTTATTGAGGTATATAATATATTAATGGACTTTGACATTTACAAAATTCTAGTATCATTTAAATTTCTAATAGAGCCTCTCAATTATGATGCAAGTAAATATTACTTCTCTCACGCAGTTTCTGTGATGTTAATATTTATTCCTCAACTTAATCGGCAGAAATTAGACGTATGACTGAATTGAGAAAATAGCCTAGATAAAATCGATATTATATCAGTACTCCTTTTCTTACTTCTAATATATTCTTTTATTTTACTATCCTCTCTTATCAAAAGCATTAATTTCCATCTTTTCTTAATCCCTAGGATGTCGTAACAATCTAGGCGGGTAATGTGTGGTCTTACAGATAATCTCCGCACTCTTCAGAAAGTGTCCGTGTGCTACTCACCTAAACGCAGACCGTCTCACTTCTCTTACACAAGCTATCGTCTCATATAGGTCCTTGCGAGTCGGCATCATTTTCTTTGTCACGTTAAGAGAACTATTCCCACAACCGAGAGTGATATACGTGCCGTGATGCAATCGTGACATTCTAGTCGTGCGTCTATCGCCATCACTCTTACTTTACAGTATTTCTATCACTTTCCCTTCCGGTATTGTCTTAGCACATCCCATATTTATTATTTAATATTATAAGATAGACCATACCCTGATATTGGCACTTTGATGCTTATTAAAGGGAGAATCATTTTCTTTCTGATTATTTGGTTCAGAGACGGATGAAAGTGAAGAGGAGTATGATGAAGGAAGGGTAGTTATACAAAATTGCTGAGAAGGGTTACTTTCATCTATAATTTAGCAAAAATACCCTGGGGCCAGGTTATTAATAACCTTGGTATTAAAATTGAATTAACATTAATAACCGCAGTCTTCAACATTTACTTAGTTTTTTTAAACAAGACTCGAAATTTATATAAAATTAGTTAGCCTAATTACGAAATATAGATAAGAATCCATTGATTAGTTCTTTATTGAGTACATGAGGAAAGGAGTACATTAGGACAACCGATCAATCAATATTCGATTGGTTCGACAGAGTGAATGTGAAACAGTATTTACGATTTAGGTATCAAGAATCTCACAGATATTACATTTCGAAGATTAAGGGGTATACTTTATTTTACTTTAAACACAATTTCTTTAAGGAGAATTTCATGTTTATTATACTTTTAGGTTTCCTTCATGAGTAATTTATCTTTATGATGCACATAGTTTATTAATTATTTGGCATATATTGTTTAATAATACGGAATATTAGGTGAGGAGAATAATTAAGTTCATTAGTATATACAACAATATTTTTATTGGCAACCTAGAAATAAAACCAGTTCATTGCTGTAATTTTAGTTTGTTAGGTATGTTGTCCAGTGTGTCCAAAGCATAAAAACGTTTCTCATTACTTAATGTATAACACCTATCTTCATTATATGGTATATAAAATCCTTGCTTACAAGTTACTATTACCTTTTGATCTATGTTTGCTATGTGTAATTTTAAATTCCATTTCACGACATTTAAGGGAAACAAATATTGTATGATCTTCATTGATCATTATTCTAAATGGGGTCGCTGTTGTTCCCATCGCTGACAAATCTAGTCAAACGGTTTCCCAGACATTTAAACACAAAATACTCCCTTTTCTTCCAAAGGTCCCTAAATATTCGAGTTATTCTTACCGTATAGGTTTAACAAGAAATATATTTACATCACATATTTTTCAACAAGTAATGCGATTGAAAGAAACATAAATTAAATTCAATATATTTTGACTTTATATTATAGGACATTCACACCCACTTCACCCATACTTTTTAAGTAATATGTGAGAGTGTAGAAAGGTTATCAAATAGGAAGCTTTATATATCTAAGTAATAACTTAAGTGACATTGTTGATTTTTAAGAAGCAACCCTTACAAACTGTGGGATGAAGAATATGGTCATTTTCATTTCCATTAATTATTTATAAATTTTATAATACACGTATTATATCAAATAGTTTCAATTGGATATTGCATATTCTTTCATTCTGATTTATCTCATTTTTTTACAAAATAGAACATATTTTCCGCATCATACCTGTTCACCCGAATAGTATATTAGGATTACGGAGGATAGGCGTAATAAATTTTAAACCCTATTAATAAAATTAAGGTTGACTTATGTAATAAGGTAGCTTCGGAATAAGATCTACATTTAAGAAGGGCCCGAGCACTTAGTTACTATGAAATATTTAAGAGTAATAAATGAGGTAAGGTATGACAATTCGTTTTTGATAATGGAGGTAAATTCAATATCGAGTGACATATCTCATTTTTACGCCGAGATTACAATTAAAGCTTATACAGATCGTTTATACACAATAATAATTGATCCCATATTTATTCTCTACATTATGCGTAGGGAGTGGATTCGATATATCCCTATAACTAATTTAAGTAAAATTTATATTCTAAATAATTAGATAACAAAAAATTATCTCAGTGGCATACACATTTTTCTCCGATTCAGACTCAGACGAGAGTGAATTGTTGGATGACCATGTGTATTTGAATTTAATGAAATGGTTTTGATGGAAATTTATCATGAAAATCACAGGAAAACTATAGAGAGAGAGGAATTGATATTTATGTCGGAACCGTCTATTTGTATTCGACCTCTAGTTATCTTTATAGTAACCTATTGATGAATTTAGAAGTAGGTCAGACTTTGAGGTTTCTACTACCATTATTTTCAAATTTAATCCCATTGAGAGTGTGAACCTTTTACACTTCAAGTTTAGCCATAGAATTTATCTATGATTACTGAAATTACTTAGGAACCGAACTGGCGCGTGTTGAGGAGTTTAAATCAAGGGGGGAACCACCTCTATATTATTCATCGCTCTATTTATCCAGAGATTGCACAACTCCGAAAGGATTATTATAGTTTACTGATTTAGAAAGTTCCTGTAACTTTATGCCTGTTTTACAGATTGAATCAGTAACACTAATGTAATATCTAAACTACAAATCATGCTACTATCCTACACCTACCTTTTATTCTTAATTTAATGAGAACTTAATTTTAACATTTATAGAAAGCGTTAATTTTAAGGTTGGATAATATATATTTTTGAATGATAAAGAACTGTACAAGTTACAAGTTACAAGTTTATTTATTTTATCTCGTAACACATTTTCCAAGCCTATAAAATAAACAATATATCTTTCTTTTCTTTTCTGTCCATTTTTCTGATAAAGGTTTCAAAATAAGGCACCATGGGAGTAAGGTGGGCAACATGAATCGGTAGGAAAAGCAGTAGGAAGAAATGCACCAAGTTGGAAAAGAAGTCAGTAAAAATGTACCAAGTTGGAAATCTAGTGAGATCACCGGTAGCCTAAAATCTGTAGAAATGAACTTCACGGGACCGTAACCCTCACTATGGCATGTGGGTCAAGCTGGGTCGATATCTTCCCTCCTTTGGTCTCGGGTTTGATGATCCACGATTAGACCATTACATCCTCACTCACATAAAACCCAACGCACTCGAACTATTACACTCCTTACTCAATTTTTTCTAGTTCCCCTAATATCCATCTTGAAAGAAAGCTTCAGAGTTTCTCTCTCGCCGCAGGCATCTTACCTCGCAGGTTAGCACTAGGACTTGACGCTTCATTATCTTTGCGATATCTGTTAATAAGGTACACCTTTATGACCATTTTATCGTGATTTTAATTCTAGTTTTTGAGTACTCCCGCAAAGACACACACCTAATCCCGTATTATATGGTCTGTTCCGATAGCATGGAGGCTACAATATATTGCGAAACTGTTATCATAAGGTACACCTTCTATCTCGACCATTTTATCAGTGATTTTACATTCTAGTTTTGATAAACAAATTTTCAATACCAAACTCGAAACATTTTACAAAGAAATTACTTACGGTCTTTAGTTCCACCATCCCCATTTCCTTCGAAGTTCGCTTTCATTAGCCACGCACTAGCGTTTTACGTCACCCCTCTCATAATTTCTATATTACACCTATTTTCGATCACTCTCTCTGTTTCCAAATTTCTCTAGAGTCGATCTAGGCACTAGACACAAGTTACAGAGTTGGTGGCCTATGACTTGGATACACCAACCATGGTAGGGGGTTATCTAACTTTCTTATTACTAGGATCGACAGGTCTACTTCCATATAGTGACCTATAGTATCAAATTCTAACGAGAATGACTTGAATTATACCGAGCACCTAATTAAAGGAGGGACACAAACTCGTCGTCGCGATTCTCTAGCGAACGTCGAGTAGAGGAAGGCACTTTAGATCTCGCGAGACATCAGCCAACTATTCCTGGGTATGTCATCACACTAACATTCTCACATTAGAAAACTATCTCTTAATATTGTATTCCTGTCCATAGATCCTGGGTGGATCGTATATTGCAGTATTATTCAATTCCTCTGCATCACATAATCGTAAATTATCTAGTTACACTGTATCCAGCTTTTGTCTCATCTCTATATCTCTTATTAGAGACACGTCATTATAGCTACTCTCCACGCACTCTCACCGGAGGGACTGATTACCATATTTTACATACACCATGTGTTAACTCTTTTATATACTAATTAGAGGCAATACAGTCTTATTTCATACTCTCGTCTCATTCATATAAGATCACACATCCGTGTTCCTATTTCTTTCTACGTATATTTCATACAGAAATTCTCCTTCTTCAGATATTATCACCCGAGTCGCACAAAAAGTAAATTCATCCCGCTTATTATATATAATAGTGGTGGTACGGAGTAATCCTAGACTACCACCACAGCTCCGAGCTCCTCTTTCCTCTCATCACATTCATTTATTATACTCATATAATTTGTCTGACTCCGTGGACTCTCACCTCTAATTATCTGTGTGGACTGTATCTAAATATTCTGTATAGCTGAGGTATAATATAACATTAATGCAGAGGAAAGATAGTAAATTTATCTTATTTACGCTTTCGTTCTGCGGGCATGGATTGACGATATTATGGATTTTAATACACCACCATGAATTTACAACGCCTTTACTCCACACCATAATTTCATTTTAAATATCAATGACCAAAATTCACTTGAGTTCTATTACTCATTACTATTTTAGAATTTCAAATCATAACCTTATACTCTACACACACAATTGTTCATTATCGCTACAATTTCTGCTTATTTAATTTCCTTAATTCTAAATTTTACACGCTTTAACCATATGGTCTCAATACTCGCTTAATAACATATTAAATATATTTCGCGATATATAAATAGTCAGATACACTGCTCTCCTACTACATCTTATATTTCACGCATCTAGCATGGTATAGATCATGGGTAATTATTCAGTAATAGTGTAGTGCCAGACTGTCCCTAGACTAACTTAACCTAATAACCACGATTGCCTGAGCAGACAATTGTATAGCCGCTCATATATATACTTTATCTTAGAACGTCTGCACTGTAATTATTATCTTTGGGATTGAGTTCTTGTTTCGAGTACCATACTATACCTATAGATATTAGATAATCGCTTGCCACTTATATGTCATTTCATATTCATCAAACACAGCAATAGCCTATAGCAATTGTGCCTCTTAACGTACTGCTTCCTGATACATTTTATGACGATATATAGGCTGAAGCTAGTCTATGCTTTGATGCTTTGCCAAGTGTTACATTCTTAAAAGAATATTGGTAGGTGGATTAATCATTATTCAAATATTTTGGTACATATCTCTTTCATATTTACCGCTCAAATACATTTATTTTAATACCCTTCCATTTTACCACACGATTATATAAGGTCAGTTTTTAAATTAACACTAGCAAAACTGTTTTACGCACACTTATGGAAGTGATATGCTGTGGAGCTATCTTTTGTGCTTCTATCTCCTCAATTTTCTCATTAGGATCCAACTTATCTCTACCAATGATATGGTTCCTCTTCTCATTTGTGAGCATGTCATGATTTATTTAATACATATATTCTATTTACAAAAATATTAAGAATCTATGCACTACTATTACCTTATTTTTATATCATTCCATCCATCACTTGGATGATCACTCTGTTTCTATTCGCCCATGAGTGACCTGATCGCTTATCTAGGAGAGGATCAATACCCGAGAGCACATTCTCTCAGGATAT
The DNA here is from genome assembly GCA_015478945.1 of Trachelipus rathkii. Taxonomy (NCBI): domain Eukaryota; kingdom Metazoa; phylum Arthropoda; class Malacostraca; order Isopoda; family Trachelipodidae; genus Trachelipus; species Trachelipus rathkii. Next base: position 36,387 of record JABUQX010075788.1, read on the forward strand.
TCTATCTTCATCAATAACCATCCATTCCATATCATTTAGTCGCATGCATTACTCTGAACATAGTTGGGTTCCCTCCACATCTCTCTCCCCTCGCATCCACTTTGTTTAATTTAGCTGTGAGGAAGAGGTGTCCCAATCCGAATATGTAACAATTTCTTCTTCCAGGACATGAAAATGTTATTACTCTTTATTATCCGTCACCGTATACACTTCGCGCTTGCTTACAGCACAGAGGTCGTTTACCACTCTATTTTTGACACTCACGGAGAGCAGAAACTCATCTGACCTCGTCTTAACAAAACCTGGTAGAGAGTTATGATCCAGTACTGCTCTCGTTATTCGTTTTTATGACCCTACTCTTACGTAAGCACCTGTTTACATTCGGTCTTTGCTGTCCTTTATTTATATCTCCTTGTGTCCTCGAAAGTCTACGTTAATGGAGAGGCGATACTCATCTCATATAGGCTTTTATAGGTTACTAGGCAAAAGACGACTTCCACCTTCTTCGTTTACTTTTAAACTCCTGGATCACTTCATACACTCACCAAACTTCACACTTCGTAACTATTCACTGATGAGTTCCTACTTTAGCATATGCCACTACATACCTCCTCCTCATTTTACTCGACTACTATATAGATCCTAGCTTAACAACGGCATCTCGTTCGAATTACGACATACACGTCAATATTGCACTCAGAAGGACACCGCATGACCATCCTAAATCGATTTCAACACTCCTATTCTACACTACACTTAGCTAGTACGGCTTTTTTAATATAACTTATGATGAGCCTCAATTGATTTAGTCTGTGTTTACTGGTGTGTAAACTCACAAGCTTTTGATTTCTCCTTTCTGATGTCTTTATAAGCTTGAGACCTGATCACCTACATTTTACTCCTGAACGGTTAATTAAGCATTTAGCCCTTCTTCTCCCCATATTGTCAAGCTCCCTCACCGTGGACACGCTTATCAACATATCCTAGCATTTATCCAGCGCCAAATTATTAGGTATGGACCCCTGAATTACACCCACCTGAGCTTGGGATTTAACTCATTCTCAAGAGAGTGAACGATAATTCTAACTGAAATCTCCTTAATATTCATTTTCACCAACACCGAAGAGAAACTATCTTACACTTTATCATTCATCTTTGCAACTTGACCTATCTTCTAACTTGCCACGCTCTATGTATAGAATAAAATACTTCTATAAGGAGCAATCATTCTTGATGTTTATGATTATTACTCATAGTGCTTTTATACCAGCACGCGCTTTTACACATATTCCCTTCTCTCTCTCACATTCACGAGAACTCAATTTCATACCTCGGCTTAACGCAATTGATGCATTCAAGGTTTTATTTCCTCCAGAAACCCCACCAAACCCAACTGTTAACTGAACCCACCGCATTGTTTGTATATAAATGATACCGATTCACCAACACTAAGATCAATTTCAGGCGGCTAAGCACACACTGTCCACGAGAGAAGCTTAGCAAAAGAGAAACTAGTATATTACACTTAAGGCTGCCGAAAAGTGGGTAGGTTTTAATGTGCAACTCAGTTACCTCAGATGGGACGCATTATGTCACACATTTTCCTTGACCTTTTTCAAACTTAAAATTTAACCAATAGAATTCTACCATAAGCTCTGTACCACAATTCACTCATCAGGAATTGCAATATCTCTCTCTCAACTCCCCTCACTCATGAACGATATCACACTAGGAACGCTAATATCTCACATCACATAGCCGCAACCTACTACATCGTTACTTACGAGCTCGTTTACATTTCATCTGTTGATTACTCTCAAGTGTAGCGAAGGTCAAGATAAATTTCACCACTCTTTTCCAAATACTCACCCTATCTACTCCTCTTCCTTCCTACTTCATAAACTGTGTTCTTATATACATTTTCCTTCTGGCATCTCAAACTTATGTTAACCCTATCAATACATGTCAGGGTAATTCGATAAGCTTTGAACAGTTGTTCGCCGTGCGAGAAGTGATATATAACTGAGAGCGGGCCGCATTTCCGAGGTGAGTGTGCATATTTCACATGGCAAACGCCTTCTCTACTTCCTCAGCGAACTTGCTCTATTTTCCAACATTCCTCGACACCAAGATAAGTGGTTCGTGGGCAAGTCAACCTCCAACTACTTCACTTCTTCCACTGCGATTACGTTGGCCCTACTTATCTCTCTTACGCTCCGCCAAAAGAAGGCACACGATTATACAATGATGTGGATCGAGTTATCTTTTCTCAGAGCACACACTCAGAGCATCAGCTCATTTATGTGGATATCGAGGTAATGAATTCTTAGTACAGCAAATTTTATGAATCCTAGAAGAGAAGGCTGTGATGTAGTATGTCAATAGTTATTCATAATGTTCACCATTTTCGTTATTAGCAACTCGAATGACAACAGAACCACACTTGTATTGAAAGTCAGGATGATGTCGTAAATCGTAAGTGCTCACCTCTTCTTCACATTTAAATAAAGGTCTGCATTTATCTTTATAGATATCGTAATTAGGGATTTGGATAGAATTGAAAAAGGAGCTGATATGCTACTACATTAGGATGAATCTGTTGTCAGCATTTTACTATTTATTATTTAATTACCGTCATATATTGGGTGATTTTCAAATAATTTAGGTGAATGAGTTAAAAACGTACTATAGCATTGCAAAATTGGATGGAAATAATGAATGATGAGGACGACTATATAAGTGGTGATTCGAATTCACAACACTAATTAAAACTTAGATATTTCATCTTAATACTTTAGTTCATTATTATTTAAATGTGTTAAGTGTTTTTTGGTTATTAGTTTGAAACGACTATTAACCATTTAATGAATATTATAGTTACTTCAATCGTTTTCTCATCTATATTCTTTCTAAATAGAGTTGTGTGTTTCATTACGGCGTGGTGATATATAGAATTTTGTGTATTTATTCTACATGTGTGTAGGTGAATAATCTATTTATATTTTTTTTAATTTAAATAATAAAGTGGTTATTTAGGTTCTTTGTGTGTTTGTTCGACTTTTTATGATATGGCGCTCTTGGCTTGTACTTTATCTTATGGGTTTTTGGCTCGATTACTCTGCACTCTCTCATCTATGCCATAATTTCTGGTATTGCTGTTTGTTTCAAAAGGGGTGGGTATTTAAATATTTACGCGTGGGTTGACGGAACTGTTGAATAATGGATTGGAGACAGTATTGAGCATCTCTACCCAGCTAAGGCCTTCCAATATACTCACTTTTTTATCAATCGCTCACTTGTGACTTAGTCAAAGTATATCAAGGTTGAATTCTACGGCTAAAATAAATATAATTTTCTTATTATGTAATATTCATATTTTATTTGATAATTATTTCATTTTAGAACCATGCTTACGTACATTTGAATGGACTTTTTATTTTATGAATATATATTTCTTAGAAGATCATTGAATTTGATCTCTTAATTTTTCTATATATTTCTGACTATTATGCCATTATCTCCGTGAAGTCTTTATTAAATTTATTAGTTATTTACAGTTTAAATAGGAGATATTGAATTCATTATATACTTTATTTGTGGCAAATTACACTAAGCAGTTTGAAGGTACGCAGTTGTTACATGAATTACACAGTTTTTAGACTCGATCTTAATATTGTGAATAGTGTGTGGCATTGATTATATGGTCATTGTGTCTCTATTCTTTCATGATTTCTCATTTCTCTATTCTCTTCTAAAGTTTCTGTTACTTATTCAAGAATCTTCGCGATAAAAAGATTAAATAACTGAGGACTTCTTATTAGTTAACAAATGGTTTGTATTTCTATCACATAGTGTGAGAGGAATACACTAGGATTACATGTTATTTAGATTTATATCTCTTCATTAACATTATATATTATTGATAATCGTACAGATATACTTAGTACGTTCCATTAAATTTCTCAAGTACCCGTTTTGGCTGAGTGGGTGTATTAAGAAAACTAGATTAGCTTCTTCCATAGATTTATTTTTCACCATTGGGAATTGCCTTTGTTGGATTTAATAGTCCTCATCCGTTACTTTAAGAAAGGTGGTAATTAGATAAATGAACAATTTATAGGAGATATTCAGATTTATTTTATATTGACCATTTAATACAAAAAGGTGAAAAAAAAAATATTTTGTTTGAAGTAATTTGAGATAAATAAAATATTAATTATATTTATTTCATTTGTTGATCGTTTAGAGGTCCCAGATCAGCGCAGCTGTGTGAAACTTGCTACCACATACGAGGCTTTCTAAAAGAATTTCACTACCTCAGAGAGGTCTTCAATTTTCTATCCTCATATACCCAGGGCTTCAAATTACATCCCGAACATTTCATGGGATCTCTTAATATTTATAAGTTATATAGTAAGTCGAGTTTAGCTATATCATGAAGCCGATGCTTTCGTGTTTTTCAGCCGCAAACTAACCCGATGACATCTGTCTGAATGTCATTGCTTCAATACGCCTCATCTCACTGATTTCATAGGAATCTTAAGGGGTAGTGAAAGTATTTGATAAGTGTTTGTAGTCGTTACCTGTAATATGCACATAGGTTGAAACAAAATTAAAATAATATAAAATACTAAAGTGAAATAATCGTATGCATTATTTCAGGTTTCTATTCTAGTTCTAGTTCTATTTTTCAATCGTGGGACGAAAAATTACATCACTTTAATCGTGGGTGTGTCACGAATTTTATGGCCAGACAATCTTACTTACTTGTGTTTTGCGTTAATTAGCTAAGAGCTACTTATGAAAAAACTTGTAATTTCTAAAAAAGTGCGACCAGATGAATCAATGGAATTATTAATAAATTGATAGAAAAGACTATTGTAAAACAGAATATTTTTAAGTTAAGTACTTATACCGTTTTAAGGTGTGGATTGTCTGGTGGTCAAAGTCGAACTTTGTTTAAATATCATAAATATTGTCATTCATAATGTGCTTTTCAACTGTTAATGGCATCATTAGTATTATTTTTCTTTACGTGGACCAATCGCAAACAATGAACAGCAACCTCGACAAATTTCATCGTCTGTAAACATTGCTTATAGATTTCATCGTCTATAAACATCGTTTATAAATTTCCTCGTCGATAAATTTCAGCGTCGCCAAAATTTAGTCGTCTTGTTATTGTCAAGTTGGCATAATTTTTCCATTGTCTAGTCAAAATCCTCAAGTTGGCATTAATTTTTTCATCGTCCTAGTCAAGAGTGGCATAATTTTTTCACTTCCTAGTCATTTTTCCCATTGGCAAATTTATCGTCTTATCGTCATCAAGTAATAGGGAGTTGCTGTTCAAAGTTTCATTTGTTATTAGAATTCGTTGCTATTCGGCTGTAGGTTTAATCAATAAATCTACATTTTATACGTCGTCTCACTACTCCTCCCATACTTGGTTGTGATAACAATTTTTCTCAAATTTATACCTGATTAGTAGTTAAGTCACATTCCCTTGACGCGCCGTCTTATCGATCAGAGCTCGCAGGGTCTTATTGGACATGGTTTTGAGAGAAACCAGAACCCCAGTTTGGCAAAGCTTGATGTTCTGTGATGGTCGGCACCAGGGATGTCACTGAAGCAAAAAGATACAACGCAGATTTGTTCTGCATTCCAGGTACTGTACCTACTTACATGCGATATTACCAATAAAACTTTTAGGTTATTCTAGTATCGTATCTAATATTGTAAGTTTTATTTCATCTATTATAAAAAAATTAATAAATTTGACCCTAAGGGGAATTGGATTCACATTACCGGTGTTTGAACAATTTCTATTCAGAAAGTGTCAAACCCCCGTGCATCCTCTCCCTAACATAAATACTTTAAATTTATTTGGCGCCCGAACAGGGACTCTGTTTGAGTTCCTGTTCGATAAGCCGCCGCGCTTGAGTGTGACCTAGTCCACTTTCTCATTTGTTCGGTATAGTTGTTCTATTCGATTCTATTCATTCTATTCTTAAAAAAATCGTCATTTTTGTTCATTGTGTTCATTGTATTGGTCCACGCGTTCACTTTAGGTAGGTAAGTAGAATAGGTTAGGTAATAAGCTAAAGTTGAAGAACTTTAATACAGTTAAGGTAAAATGTCCGGAAACGGAAAAGATATAAGTGTTAAGCCTAAGCCTCAGCTCTCTTTAACCTCCCATGGTGCTGGTACAGATGCAGCCAGTCAAAGAGAAGAGCAGATCCAAATTTCTTTGGACGCATTAAACCTGGCAACAACCAGAAAACTAAAACAGAATACCAATGGAAAGAAGAAAGTGGAAAACATTGATGAAGATATGTTTTCCATTCCTAACCTACAGATTTTGAAGAAAAACTTAGTGAAAAGGAAAAAAGAAGAGGAAAGAATCTTGTCTCAACAAAACGCTGATCTTCGAAAAGAGGAGTCATTTAGCGAAGAGGACTCATTTCATGACAAAGATTCTACTCCTGACATTTATGATAGGGACGTTTCTCTTGATGATATACCTATCGCAGCTGCTTTACCTGTGCAGAGAACTTTGCTCACAGAAGAAGAAGTTATGGGTACCTTTGGGTTACGACAACCGAAAACTTCCCGTTCCCGTTCTAGAGAACGAGATGTTATCAGACAAAAGCATCGTGAACATAAACCCTTATTACAAGATGAAGAATTTAGAAGATCTTCGCCGCCGAATACCAATGAAGTAACCATGTATTCCGGTCCTCAAATGAAAAAGAAATTAGATTTGATAGAAGAAGCGATTGTCCTATTAACTCAGCTTCTTAAAAATTCACAGAAGCTCAAGGTCGTAGACCCAGGACGCTATAAATACGAGGCAGACCAAGACCTTGTAGTCTACCTCAAAGACTTTGAAGACTACTGCAGTCTTCATTACCCGAAGAGTCCTCATCAATGGTTGAGGCTCTTAGGACGACAGCTGGAGGGACATTTCCTACAGTTGTATAAACTTCTGACGAAAGATGACCGTAACTACTTCTCGGTCAGAGACACTTTAGTAACTTGGTTCCGTGATGAAGAGAAGCGTAAAAACGAGTACAAGCTTCAAGCGTATCACGCAGCTCATAGGGAACCGGGCGAACCGATCCGAATGTATGCTCTGCGTCTTGAACGCCTGGCTAGACGCGCATATCGAGGCCTCGATATGCGTAAACACGATTCACTACGCACTGCTTTTTTGTGTAGTTTGCCTCCGTACATTGAAGCTGGCGTCAGGCAATACATCAAAATGAAAGAGTTGGATGGACATCGCAGAGTTGCATGGGACAAAATAGTCAGCTTTGCTGACTCTTTGGAAACAGAAAATAACGAGTTTCCGAACTCTATCTCGCACTCTTCTGCGGACGTTGTTGATAAACCACACTCTCATAAACGTCGTAACGGAAAAAGAAAAGAAGATCTGAATGAAAGCACTGATTCGGTTATCCAAATCAGTACCGTATATCCGCAGTGGACAGATGTGGTCAAGAGTCGAGATCAGCAGCGATTTAAACCGAAAACCACTTACTATCGGTCTTCGTCGAACCAGAATCAACGTTCTGGTTCCCCGAACAATTCTAATGGACAACGGAATCGTCATCGCAGTCCTGGAAATAATAGTTCTAAT
>JABUQX010075789.1:0-2500 GCA_015478945.1 Trachelipus rathkii
ATATTGATTTCATTTATATGAAATTTTCAACACATATATTTATTATTATTATTATATATATTTATTATTATTATTATTATTATTATTATTATTATTATTATGTATTCACTTATTATTTGATAAGTATTATTATTATTGATATTATTTTTATTGATTTATTATTTAATTATTATATTATTATTATTATTATTATTATTATTCATTATTATTATATTATTATTTTATAATTATTATTATTATATTATTATTATTATTAATTATTTATTATTATTATTATTATTATTAATTATTAATATTAATTATGATATATTCATTAACATTATCATTATCATTATTAAGTTTTTTTTCAATTATTATTTCATTGTTGTTATTTTTGCTTATTTTTCTTATTGATTATTTGATAGTTTGTTAATTTATTTTCTTTAACAATTATTTGGTTGTTTTACTTCTCATTTGAAAATTTTAATTTTTTGATTATTTATTTATAATATTATTAAATTATTGATATTATTATTTATTATTATTATTATTATTAATATATTATTATTAATTTATGTATTTATTATTATTATTATTATTATATTATTATTATTATTATTATTATTATTATTATTATTAATTATTATTATTATTCGCCTTACGATTTTAGTGTTATTGAAGAAAATACTATTAGGAATGGAAATTTTTATCATTGAAATTATTATTATTATTATTATTATATTAATTATTATTTATTATTATTAATTATTGATTTTTAATAACTTTTATTAATTATATTATTATTAATTATTATTATTATTATTATTATTATTATTATTATTATTATTGATATTATTATTAATATTAATATTATTATTATTGATATTATTATTATTGATATTATTATTATTATTATTATATTATTATTATTATTTTATTATTTATTATTATTATTATTATTATTATTTAATTATTATTATTATTTATATTGATTATTATTAAATTATTTCGTTGCTAGTCGTATGAGAATGATTGGTTTATTACGATTGTTCCAATGAATTATTATGTTAGAGTATTGGAATATTATTATTATTATTATTATTATTATTTATGTATTTATTATTATTATTATTATTATTAATTATTATTATATTATTATATTTTTTTATTATTATATTATATTATGTATTTTATTTATTATTATTATTATTATTATATTATTATTATTATTATATTATACATGCGCGTGATCAAAACCATAATACGTTTACATTCAATAACATTGAGTCAGGGGCAAACGTTCGTCTACTAATTCACATGTTTATTTCTAGATATTAATTGGATCATATAATAATAATAATAATAATAATAATAATAATAATAATAATAATAATAATAATAATAATAATAATAATAATAATAATAATAATAATAATAATAATAATAATAATAATAATAATAATAATAATAATAATAATAATTAATAATAATAATAATAAAATAATATAATAATAATAATAATAAATAATATAATTCAATAATAATATAATAATAGGCAAAAAGAAAAAAGGGTTTTTGATGACTTGAGGAATGAAATAAAATAACAATGATTTTTTATAACCACAATAATTGCCTGATAATTTTAATAAGTTGATTAAGGAGCAAACAGCTTGAGGAGGCGGAGGATTTCACATCGTTGTGATGTATAATAAGTAGTAAAGAAGAAACAGAGAAGAATGTGGAAAAGGGAATCGTAAGGCAAGAGTAACATTTATAAAGTTGGATAACATCTGAAAATCACCACAGTTTATTAACAGAGGGGACATAAGTTCCAATTTTCAACTGCTGATGTAAATCGGTGATACATAATGGGCACGCCAGTTGCAATGGAAAAGTAATAAGGGAAAGTAATGGATAAGTTTCATTTCTTTTATAAATAAATGCTGTTAGTAAAACAGTTTGGGATTTAAGATAGAAGATGGCTTGAGGTTTTATCGTATGAGGTGTTATGGAATTGGGTCGAACAGTGAAATAACATGAATCAGATTAGGAGGAAAAAGTAGAATTAAGTGGCACATGTGTTGAGAAGATAAATGATATAATTGGAAATAGCTCCACAAGAGTGGACGAGTGGAATCTTCTAGAAAGAAGAGAAGTGGAAGTAAATCAATGACATGGAAAAAGATCATTGTTGAAAGATGTGGAGATAATTGTGAAGAGCTGTTTGATAATTAAAGCGGTTTCAACCAACAGGACGTGTTGACGAATCGTAACAGGAAGACCCATCCGCGCGCTCCTTCGTGGAGTAACAGGAACTAAGCAAGAAGATAACATATAATTTTCAAATTTCGAGGTTATCTTATTTAACCTCCTTTAATATTAAAAAATAAAAAAAAATATAAAATAAAGATAATAATAATAATAATAATAATAATAATAATAATAATAATAATAATAATAATAATAATAATAATAATAATTAATAATAATAATTAATAATAATAATAATAATATAATATAA
>JABUQX010075789.1:15000-20000 GCA_015478945.1 Trachelipus rathkii
GGAATGTTTTTTGATATTTTTTTTTTTTTGAAAATGATGATAATATTAAACATTACTTAAAATATGATATATAAATTATATTTTATAACTAATTTTTAAAGAAAATACAAAATTTCATTTTACTAATATTCAATTTCGAATCTTTATTAATACAACAGAAATCTTATTCATGAAGGCCAAAAATGCAGGTAAGTATGTATAATGCTATATGCGGTACTCCTTGGAAAATTTGAAAATTTCAAATGTTTAGAAAAACTGTTCTACTTAACCGATTTATCTCAAATTTTAACATGATAAAGATTTTTGTTATATAAATAACATATTAAATTTTTGAGGTTTTATTTAGCGGTTTTCGAATACGAAGGACTGAATTCAAATAACTAATGGGTATTATTAGTAAAAATCATAATAATGAAAAGTGCTAAAAGTAATATTTTCTTACAAAATTTAAGTCAAATGATTAAAAAGTTCAGAATGTTATATAATAAGTATTTTTCACGCTTTGGGAGAATTTACAATAAAATTTTAAGGAAATTTGCTTTTTGAATCGATAAAAAGTCCAAAGTGATTTAATAGAAAGTCCACTTTCAAAATTTTAGGCGGGAAAACTGATTAACGGCATTTTCGTCATTGGCATTTAATGGTTTTTTTAAATTTGAATGGGTAGGTAGGTTTGTATAGTTTCTCCAGACAGGCTAGATTAGGAAATTCTATTTAATGACCTTGAACTTTTTAATTTTAATTTGTCAGTGTTTTTCATTCTATACACTTTGATAGACGGTGTGTTATTTTTCTTTAAAATGCATTTTTGAATTTTTATTCTATCATACGTAGAACCAAAGTTATGGATCTTGAAAAAGCCTAGTTTCCAAAAAAAAATCCAAAATTTCATTTCACAGCTTTTATTCCCTACATTGATAGAGCTTTAAATCCTTTTTAAATGCATTTTAAATTTATTCTATCTTATGTAGAACCGAAGTTATGGAACTTTGAAAAAGTTTGGCCAGTCAAAAACTGTACTTGGGGATGCAGCTGCAGCCCCAATTTGTGTTTGAACTCCTCAAATTTTCAGGAAGGTGCTTGTGCTAAGTTGATTTTATATACCAAATTTCATGACAATCAGTAAAGGTTGGTTGCAACTTTTACACACACACATACACCTACACACACACACACAATACTATATATATATATATATATATATATATATATATTTATAGAGATATTTATATACGTTTTATATATAGTATAGTATATATATATATATATATATATATATATATATATATATATATATATATATATATATATATATATATATATATATATATATATATATATTGATTGATTGAGGTTTTATATCGTTTTAAAATGCATTTTAAATTTTTATTCTATCTTATGTAGAACCGAAGTTATGGAACTTTTAAGAAAGTTTGGCTTGTTAAAAAACCAAAATTTTGGGATGGTGCTGTCCAGCCCCCAATTTGTGTTTGAACCTCAAATTTTCAGGAAGGTGCTTTTGTGCCAAGTTGATTTTATATACCAAATTTCATTACATCAGTTAAGGTTTGCAACTTCACACACACACACACACACACACACACACACACACACACACACACACACACACACACACACACACACACACACACACACACACACACACACACACACATATATATATATATATATATATATATATATATATATATATATATATATATTAATATAATAGTATATATATATATAAATATATATATATATATATATATATATATATATATATATATATATATACATATATATATATATATATATATATATATATATATATATATATATAAATAAAGGTAGGATCTCATTAATAATTCTATTCCTGTCTATTTTCAAGAAACATCAATTTTTTTAAATAAATTAACAGAAAAATTGTGAAAAACCCTCAAGAAATGACTCGAAGAAGTTTCTTATACAGTCTTCCAATCCAAGACAATTTGGCCCATGTGAAGTTGATAAAAGTCATAAACAAAACTAATTACAAAAGTTTTACAGTTTTCATTTCATTTACTAATTTAAAAAAACTTTATTACCCTTAAAACTTTTTTTTTTTAAATGGCAATATTTCTATTGCTTTGTGTTTATAATGGATCATTACTAATTTACAAGATTTCATTTGGTAGCTCAATTAAATCACAATCTGATTATTTAAAGTTTCCGCAACCTGCAAAGATTTCAATATTTCTTCCTGAGCATTAATACAAAAAAGTCATATTCGTATACACAATAATTTTTAAAAAGTCATATTCCCTATGATAGGCTTCTGCCGAAAAGTAACCTTTTTAGTTACCTCTTGTAAAGGTACACACACACACACACCTACACACCTACACACACATACACACACTCACACACACTCACCCACAAACACACCCTCACACATACACTTTAAATACAAATACTTATTATATATATATATATATATATATATATATATATATATATATATATATATATATATATATATATATATATATATATATATATATATAAATATATATATTATATATATATATATATATATATATATATATATATATATATATATATATATATATATATATATATATATATATATATATATATATATATATATATATATATATATATATATATATATATATATATATATATATATAAAAGAAAAAAAAGAAAAAAAGAAATATGTATCTTAAAAACTATTAATGCTACAGTAAAACGGAATACATTGGTGGAATGCTGGTCCAAAGTTTGCCCTGGAAATGTAAAAAAAAAAAAAAAAAAAAAATTATATCTCAAAAACTACAATAGCTACAGCGAAAAGGAATACATTTTTGGAATCCTGGTAAAATTTCACATAAGAAAATGTAAAAATAATAATAATAATAAAAAAATTATTGTTAATAAATATAGTAATATGATTAGAAGGCCTATTTAGAGACCTTTTATTGGTTTCTCGATAAAATAAATAGACTTTCTATTAAATTTTGCTTTATACGGCACACTAGGGGGCTCGAGCCGACGGGGAACATAGGGGAGGACGTTTCAGGGGAGGGGCGGAGGAACCCCGCGACACCCAAATACCAAAGAGCGGGGTTCTGAGACCTTCCGGAGGGGGGAATGTCCCACCCCCGTAGTTCCTCGAAGCGCCGAGACCCCGCCTCCCTGCCATTGGGGGTGGTATACCCTTGGGGTATTCTTTAAAAAAAAAAAAAAGCAAAATTTAATAGAAAGTCTATTTATTTTATCGAGAAACCAATAAAAGGTCTCTAAATAGGCCTTCTAATCATATTACTATATTTATTAACAATAATTTTTTTTTATTATTATTATTTTTACATTTTCTTATGTGAAATTTTACCAGGATTCAAAAATGTATTTTTCTTTTCGCTGTAGCTATTGTAGTTTTTGAGATATATATATATATATATATATTTTTTTTTTTTTTTTTTTTTTTTACATTTCCAGGGCAAACTTTGGACCAGCATTCCACCAATGTATTCCGTTTTACTGTAGCATTAATAGTTTTTAAGATACATATGACGGATAATCGAAAAGCTGACCTATATATATATATATATATATATATATATATATATATATATATATATCTCTAATACTATATATATATATATATATATATATATATATATATATATATATATATATATATATATATATATATATATATATATATATATATATATATATATATATATATATATATATATATATATATATGGTATACTGGTTTATTTAGAGCGACAACTATCATCAATCCATATCTCAAAACTACAATAGCATAGGGAAAAGGGAATACATTGTTGAATACTGGTCCAATTTTAGTGCGGAAAATGTAAAAAAAAAAAAAAAAAAAAAAAAAAATATATCTCAAAAACTACAATAGCTACAGCGAAAAGGAATACATTTTTGGAATCCTGGTAAAATTTTAGATAGGAAAATGTAAAAAAATAAAAAAATAAAAATATTATTGTTAATAATTATAGTAATATGATTAGAGAGCCTATTTAGAGACCTTTTATTGGTTACTCGTTAAAATAAATAGACTTTCTATTAAATTTTGTTTTTTTTTTTTACTAAAGAATACCCCAAGGGTATACTGCACCGATAAGGTCTCTGGCCTTCCGGAACTACGGGTAGGACATCTTCCTCCCTTCCGGGAGGTCTCCGAACCCCGCTCTTGGTATTTGGTTGTCGTGGGTTCCTCCGCCCCTGATGGGCATTTAAACGTCCCCCTGTGCGTTCCCTGCTGCCGGCCTGAGCCCCCACATTGCCGTGTAATACCTTTACAAATAATATATATATATATATATTATGTCCCCTGCTCCTAAAAAAAAAAAATAGCCAATATTTATTTTATTTATTTATTTATTATTTTTTTTTTACATTTTCCTAACTAAAATTTTACAAGGATTCCAAAAATGTCCTTTTCGCTGTAGCTATTTTAGTTTTTGAGATATGATTTTTTTTTTTTTTTTTTTTTTTTTTTTTTTTTTTACATTTTCCGCCCTAAAATTTTGCCAGGATTCCAACAATGTATTCCTTTTTCCTGTAACTATTGTAGTTTTTGAGATATGGATCGATGATAGTTGTCGCTCTAAACCAAATATCATCTATATATATATATATATATATATATATATATACCTTTACGTGTGCAATTATGTTTTTCCTATATATATATATATATATAAATTATATATATATATATATATATATATATATATATATATATATATATATATATATATATATATATATATATATATATATATATATATATATATATATATATATATATATATATATATATATATATATATATATATATATATATATATATATATATATATATATATATATATATATATATATATATATTCTTCATTCCATCTCTTCATCTCACAGGAAAACTATTCCTTTGTCAGAAAAATTAATTTTGAATT
>JABUQX010075789.1:32500-57322 GCA_015478945.1 Trachelipus rathkii
ACTGCTAATATGATCGTTAAAGACAGCTTCAGATATCTGCCGATAAATGGGAACTGTTAATTGCTTAAATGGGAAATAATATGGCAGAGTTTCATTCCTTCTTGCGAATAAATCTTGTTATTTCTCTTTCAAATAATAATCCATGGTTCGATCGATGTTTGTTCCTTGCCACATTCAGGCTCGAGACAAATGCTTATCGGGCGTAGTGGAAAAAATTTTCGTTCTCACTATCGCTCTATGTCAATTTTCATTCAGCGTAGAAAATCGTTGCAGGGATACTCTTTAACGAGCAAAGCGGACTTTCATTTAACGAAAATGCGCTGACCTCCTGTGGTTCTCCTACGACAAATATCTCTGGCCTCTTGCCAAAAACATCTCTAACAACTTCTAGAAGCAAATTATCCTTTCCTCCTCTTATTTCGCTCTGTATAGTAATTCCTCCGTATGTTAATCAAAACTAGTGCAAAGAACATCTCTTTTTGGGCCTCCTATTTTCCTCTATTCAACCCTGGAACGATTCTAGGATATTCCTCTATCCTCCTCCTTTCTCCCTCAGGTGTCCTAATAGAATAATTACCGCTGTTCATTATCATTGACGGGTGCATTTGGAGCTCCTGAAATCTGGAATGAACGTTAGGAAGGCGGTGTCCCTTATGGCAGTTCCTCCCCGAATTTTGAGGAGTGTGCTTCCTGGTGCATTGACCCCACCCCACTACTTCAATTATATTCTCTATTGTCTCCCCAATACTAGCACTTACCTCAGTGTTGAGCGCGCATATGTCCAACATATTCCGAAAAAACATAGATGCTGCTCTGATCTTACTAACTATCGCCCTATAGCTCCACTTGTATTATTTTAAGATCTTTGAAACAACCCATCTTCACATACTTTCTTCACGCATCACTCGAGAATCTCACTTCCCATCACTTTATAGTATTGCATGTCCAGCCTAACCCGTAATCTTTCCTGAAAACTCTAATTACTTTCCTATTTTACATATAGTTTCTCCTGATAGCTGAAAAAAAAGTCTTACCAGAGTATAGTAGCCCGTTGGCAGCTAGAAAGTTCCAAAGCATTTCACCGGGTATTATGACACCCGTCACTGCTCTCCAAGCTCCCCTCCTGCACACCCCTCTGGCAACAGAACAGCACTGATATTGACAAGATGGTGGCTTATTTCAGCAAATAATACCTATCTTGAAGCATGAGGATTTGGATATGTTTAGACTTGTGATAAGATTCATGGCCAGAAATATTCCATTGAAATCTCATTCACCCTTCAAAGAATAACACACCAAAGGAAACTCTCCCATCGTTAAAAAACTTTGAAGAGGGACAGTCCAAATCCAAGGCAAAGATACATTAAATTGCAGTCCTAAAATGTGATAAGAGGAGAAAAATAGAGGCCGACCGATCAACATGAGATGCTGCTTACAGAAGAGACATTCCTTATCATGCACGGTGGCATTGAAAATGGGCCAAGGTTGTTCATTATTATCAGTGGCTTGCAGGCAAATAAT
This sequence comes from Trachelipus rathkii, assembly GCA_015478945.1. Classification (NCBI taxonomy): domain Eukaryota; kingdom Metazoa; phylum Arthropoda; class Malacostraca; order Isopoda; family Trachelipodidae; genus Trachelipus; species Trachelipus rathkii. Next base: position 34,022 of record JABUQX010075789.1, read on the forward strand.
TATCGCAACACCTTCCGTAAGTTTCCGCGCAAAGCCGTATTTATAGTGTAAGGATAGAAAGTAAAACACCCCAAAACACCGGAACAGTCTCTCGGTCAGATACTAGTGAAAAGCTTAATGTTTCTTGCACACCACTTCCCGTTAAATTTTGAAGTTAGTAGTATTGAATGTATCTTTATCTTAAGGAAAGTTATAATTTATTAATGTCATGATTGCAGTACCATAGCGTTTTTTTTTTATTTTAACTTTTCGGCTGATTAATTGAGGATTTTTACAATTTTACATTATTAATATTATTTCTTTAACAAAAATAAATGATAAAAGAATCTTCTTGCAAATTGTAATCATGTTAAAAACATTTTAAAGCTAGACACATAAACTTCTGTTATACTTACTTCCGAAAATGGATAAATAGGCGAATATTTATTTAATAAACTAACAAACTATAAAAAGTTATTAAATTATACCCTTTGCAATTAATTATTCCTTAAAGTACAACTATTATTAATTATAAAAATAAATATACAATTTCGAAACCAAAATATGAAATTTAAATGACTAAGTATCTCGTTTTGTACAGGAGGAATGCAATTTTGAGTTGCCTAGCAGTGCACAAATCTTCTATCTTATTACTGTGTGTATTTCAAATACCCATATATAATAAATAAAAAGTTTAATCGGTATCGGTATCGGCACCTAAAAATAGCCAGTATCCGGTCATCGGCCTCTTTTTGGTACCGAGTATCACATCCCCCTTAAACTAATATATATTACTAAGCCATATTGGGTAGATTTTTAGCTACAGTAAATTTTGACAACCTTCCCTTGTGGATTTGCAAATGACTATGTTTAAGAGTTGAGTGGGTTGACTGGGGACAGTCTTGATATCCTATGTGGCTTTCTTACCCGTTATCTATATTCTATAATGTCTTCATCTCAATGTCTTAAAAGTCATGTGACCAACCGGAAACCAACCCTTTACCACTACTACAAAAACATCCTAATAGAACAAATATAAGACTACGACATTCCCCCGCATGCGTTCCCTACACTGTCAAAATCAAAAACTCAAAAAAAAAATTATCAAAATTACACAAAACACCGCCCTTAGAATTAATCACAGGATGCACAACACCACTACCCCTATTCCAACATTACTGACGAGACTTACATTATACTCTAATCTCCATCACCCTGGAGTTGCCCTCCGGGGACTCAATTCTACCAGAAAAAACTCTAAATCCAACACCACCCATGAATCGCCAAATCTTAAGGGTGCACCAGCCCCCACCAAACAGTCGAACACCTTTCCTAACCACAGCTAATATCTACAATGACATATTACACAAAAAAATCATTATCTCCCCACTATCCCAAATAGTCAATGGTACATATATCCACACACCAAACTCACTAACTCCGTACCTACAAAACTCCGAACCACCCAATAATAAATTATAATTAAAACTCATCCCGTCTCCAAAAATTTCCCTATAGAAAGAAACACTGTCCAGAACGAGGCCAAATTGACTCGCCTGGAGCAAGGTCAGAGTCACCAACCCCAAAACTCATACAATATAAATTATAGATTCAAAACTTGACTAATGTTCACTCCCCAACCTGCACAGATGTTCAACATTTCCCCAGACACAATAGGAGCACCTCCTTCTGGGGTGCTCCGCTCTAGACGCCCCCCGTGCCGCGCCAACTTCTCTATTTCTTCCCTCCTCGACCTGTGGGAACCCGCCCAAGAGCAGGTGCGCCGGCTCCTTAAAGAACAGTATGGGCACCCCCACTCCCAATTGAGGTGGGCCAGGGGCAGAAGTAAGTATATATATATATATATATACCTATATATATACTACATATATATACATACATATATATATACTTATATACTACAATATACTACCCTAATAAACCATAAATATATATATATATATATATATATATATATATACCTATAAGATATGATATATATATATATATATATCGAATCTAATATATATATTTTATTTTGCTGCTGTTGTCTGCCACGTTTCTAGCCACATAGGCTGCCTCTCTTTATTTCTCCACCCTAGGCAATTTGACCTAGTTTGCTAGAGGCTAAGAGGGCTACTTGTGTTAATATATATTAATATCATATAAACATATATATACATAAATTATATTAATGATACAATAAATCAATATATATATATATATACTAATATACTATATTATATATAATATATACTATATTATTATATATACTATATATATATATTTAGCAAGAATGAGGTAATGCGTAGAGTGAGAAAGTTAAAAATTGCTAAATCTGGAAATTAAATTTTTGGAATTTACTCTGGTGAAAATTATTCAAGAATGGAGGGGAGATGGTGATTGATTGGAATCTCGAAGTTGTTGTAATTAAAGCGTTTATGGGTATAGTTCCGAGGGATCTGGGAGAGAGAGCAGTAATAGTACCCTTATATAAGGATTAAGGTATACAGAGGAAACTGTTAGAATTGACAAAAAGGGAATTAGTTTATTGAAAATGTTGTAGGAAGATATTGTGGTATTTTTGAGTTCAAAAAGTGTGCGCGTCGAGTAGATCTGCAAGGAAACTGATATTTGTCGCAAAGAAACAGGTGCGTTTAGGTAAAGTGGTAGAGGATGTTGTGGATCAAAACTTATTACTGTGAAGCAAATGATTGAGAAAAGAGAAGAAGAACATACGAAATTGTATTTAGGTTTTTAGGATTTGCAACAGGCGCTATAGATAGGGTTAATAGGGAAGCTCGATGGCAGGTGTTAATTGCAATAATGGTGTAGGTGTAAGCTTTGAATGGAATCAAAGGAATATGGTTGACGATTAGTGAGGCGTGGTGTAAGAATAAATGGTGTCAAAAGTGATTGGTTAGTATTAATAGCGGAGTGAGTGAGGCACGTATGTGTTATGTCTCCTTGGCTTATTCAATTTGTATATGGATGGGTTATGAAAGAATTAGAGATGGGATGGTGGCAGGGAATAAGCTGATTTAGAATGATGAGAATTGGAGATTAGAGTGGAGGGTGCCCCTACCTATTTATAAGTGGATGATTTGGTTTTGTGTGGGAATCTGAAGAGAGTTTTGAGAGGATTGGAATAGAGATTTGGCAGGGTGTTGTAAAAGGTAGGGGTTTGAAAGTAAACATTAGATAAGAGTAGGTTATGTTTCTGAGTGATTGATAGTTCCTAAGTGTAAGTGATGTTACGATGGTAGCAGTTAGGAACAAGTGTCTGAGTTTTTAAATATTTAGGGATATATGTTGAAAGAGAAGGGAACAGATGATGCAGAGTGTATGTAGGAAAGTCTGTGAATGGCAGGAAGTAGGCTGGTGCAATTATATCGTTTCTGAATGTAAAGGGACTATAGTCATTATGAGTGCGCTAGAGTCTTTTTTGATAAATAAAGATTTATGGAGCTAGGACCAAATTGTCGACATGGAAAATGGTCGACAGGTCTCACAATAGTCCAAAATTTGTTGAAAAAAAAAATTGTTGACCAAATCCTGTTCTACCATACGGACTTTTCTTTTTAAAAAGTGTCGACCATTTGGACAATATAGAACATTTTTATATACCTTAGGATTATGCAGATATAATTACTATCGATATATCATAATAACACATGCAATAAGGCCCAAGGGTAAACGCAGAGATGCAGTTGTCAGGGTTTCTGGCCTTCCAGGGAACAACAGCGGTATGATTTCCCCCCCTCGGGGCGTAAAAGAGGGTCTCCGGAACCCCTGCATCTTTAAAAAGGTATTTGGGTTCGTTTGGTAGTTCCTCACCACCCCTCCCTATACAGGGTATCAGAGATAGGTACCTTATATTTGACGATGGGGTGAGAGAAGAACTAATTTAAATTTTACCTTTAATATATTATATAAGAAATTTTATATCATGCCTGCGTTTCAAAGAGGTCTTAGTGTTGCAAGTTTTTTTCTTAGTAAATTATCGTTGTTTTAGTTTAAGTTGTATTGTTTTTAGCAGTCGTCAATTTAAGGAAAGCTCTTTATTGTTATAACACTTATTTTCTGTGAATTGTGACCTTTTGAAATTTTTATGTGGGGATAGTAGGAGTTTGCAATTATTTAGCATAACGTCCGCCCAAACGTAAAGATATATTTCGTAGATTTAAGGATTTTTGGCCCAAAGGTTGATCAGAGCAAAGTACGAACCATGTAATGACTCAGCGACTGCAAGAGAGTACAGGTTACTCATGGTATGATGCAACAACCTGTTCGATAAGTCTTTTATGTTACAACGAAAATCAGAAAAATATTATTCATGTAGAGGACTATCAGAGATTACTGGAGTCTCACTTGATTTTCCTATTGAAAAATTTCCTTCCACTGGGATATATTTCTTGATGTCTCCTGAGCTATCACTCATTGCGAAGGTGGATGTTCAAATTGCTATACGTTCTCAGATTTATCTTTTTAGGAAACAGTTTAAGCTCACAAATTCTTGAGATATAATCCTGCCTTGAATCGGTTATTTGTTAGCTTGATGATATTACGTGGAAAGCCTGTGATACATTGGCCCGAATGCATGTGATGCTTTTATTAATGACCTCAATCTTAAATTCCAAGATCTTTCAACTACATGTTTGCGACTTTATTAGTTTATTTCGAAAAAGGCAATTGCGGCAATAAGTCGTCATTTGTGGTACTTGGGACAAGAACTGGCTCCACTTGGTCTTTTCTCATATTTAGTATCTGCAGAAACAAAGCGTCGAATAGCGGAGCGGTTGCAAGAGCAATTAGAACATGTATCTCGAATAAGAGAAGGCAGATCTTTCAGATACACCGGGACAGAAGATCTGACAAACAAAACACTTGACTATTTTATCGGATCTGCTTCCCTTTCTTTTTTGAAGTCATTTGAAGTTAGATACTTGTTTATCTTTGTCGAAATTGTGATTCGTTGGAAGAATTATATGTTTTTCGAGGAAACAGAAAGCGTTAGAATGGCTCTTATAGTGTCAACGACCAGTTGCCAAACGAGGAACGCTCCTTGCTTCCACTTTCAATTGTTCAAATTAACTTACTAACAGGAAGATACAGAATAAGAATACCTCTATCAAGTTGTAGAACATCACCGGAAACAATTTCCTAAACACCAAGAAATCCACACTTTTTGCAGAGACTAAAACCGAAGCGGACTAAAAAATATACGGATAAAGTTTGTAATTTTTAAATTAGTGAATGCTATTGAAATAGTGGCACACAACATTTATTATTTATTATCATTTTTAATATTACTTATTCAAACCCGTGTTTTGTTTTCATAAACTCCATACGGGAAATAAAAAGATGTGCAATCTGGGTATTTAATGTAAATTGTTTGCATCCCAGATCAATATTCTTTAATAAACCATATGTACACCTACTTAAATTTATGTATTAAAAATTTTAATTACTTTTATTTCTTTGAAATTAGAAAATTTAACATTTGAAATATTGTAGTCATTGATTTTGTGATCAGATTCGAAAAATGAACTTTTTAAAATTTATATATTTTGTTATATAGGGTAAATGTTAGTGTAAGGATTCAAGTCCATGTTACTCTCGCTTCTATTAACATCTCACAGAGATCATTTTTAGATCATTTTAAAGCTTTCCAGAAGTTCTATAACTATTACTATTATCACATAATTTTAAAAACTGAGATGTTAAATAAAAATTATATCAAGAGGTCAAATGTCACAATATCAATTTAAATTGGTGTTTAAATGTTTATCCTTATTGCTATGGTAAGAATTTCAATCCTCGATGATGGAGTGTAGAATATTTATCATATCCGTTTGAAATTTTTTGTGCGATGTTTTTTTTTTCATCAATGGACAATTAAAATTAGGCGGCACCTACACATTTAGTACGTTGAATATTTGAACCACACTAATTGTATATTTATATATATATATATATATACTTATTATATATGTATATATATATATATAGATATATATATATATATATATTATTATATATATTATAATATATATATATATATACTATATTATAATATATATATATATATTATTATATAATATATATTATATTATATATATATATATATAATATATATATATATATTATATATTATATATATATATATATTATAAAATATTATATATTATAATATATATTATATATATATATTATATATATATATAAGTATATATATATTATATATAATTATATATATATTATACAGGTTCACACTGAAAGTTTTGAATTTGATTCCCTGACATTCCCTTGACCAAATCCGTCAAATTTTCCCTGACCAAGCATGTTCGGATACTTTTGCGTATTAAAATATCTATTATCATTATTGCATCCTATATTTACTCAATTCATACATTAAATTATTGAAAATTTACTTAGAAACTGTTCATCATCATGATAGAATTTCAAAAATATTTTATTTTTTAGTAATCCAGGCCTATACCTTCCCCATAGTCACTTCCAACGCACTCCTTTTTTATTTTTTCCAAAGTAAAAAGTTTGGGCGATTATCAAAAAGATAATTAAATTAAAGCTTACATTAATAACTAGGTGTTTTAATTAACGTCCACTGGTTGAATCACAAAAAGTTCTAATATGGGGAATTTAGGTTAACTTTTTCTTCTCAAGCATCTGAATTTTGAATTTATTATAGCGTCTTCTTCTGTCATAGCTGCTTTCAGTTTAACATCTTTCTCTGCTCTTCAAGTTATAGATTCTTTATGGATTATTTTTCTTTTTTCAACCTTTATTATTATCTTCTTCTTCTTGTTCTTTTTGACTCTTGGAGATGTTCTTCATATCTCCTATGGGCACTCTTACATGTGATGTCAACATTTGTTTGAGTGATAGGAACCTTTATGAATACTTTTCATGAATCTCGTTATAGCATATGTGCACTGTTTCTTGAGAAATCAGACTATGTTGCATTGTGCACTGTTCACTAAAATGCTTAATTTATAGAAAACCCCTCCTTCCACTGTCGCATTCCATGCGAAAAAATATCAAGCCTAATTTAATAATTTAGCCACAATTTCCAAAAACATATGATTCCACGGCTACTATAGAAAATAAAACTTAATCAGTCTTCTTAGATTAAAGACAATACCATCGAAATTAATATTGTGAATTTTATTCAAGTCGAGGATGGCATTCACTGCAATATAGAGTTGTATTGTGCTTTTGCTTTCTAGAAAAATAGGGAGCAAGTCCTTGGTTAATCACATATTACATTTCATCAGCCCTTTAAAAATTGAAGCTACCGCACTATTCTGGAAACATTATTTTAAATGTTTCCCCTATATCTGCACACGAGTTTAAGACATTTTTATTTCATTCACCACCTTTAATGCCATAGTATTTCAGATCCTGCAACATTCATCTTTAATGCAAAAGATGAAACTGATTGATTAAATCTGATTTTTGCGTTGTTATTAATTATGAACACTCTAGGGTTCATTTACAATCGGTATGAGTTCATGATATAGAATTGATGGCATGGTATAACATTCAGTGTGGATAAATTCACTAATATTTGTCAGTTTTTAAAATTCACAAACGAAAAAGTTTTTCATATTCATTCATTAAGATTATTAAAATTGGTGATTAAATTCAAATGAGTTTCCCCCTCTTGAATGTGAAACTTCGGTCTTGGTTCGATCCCATGTTAGATAGATCAGAGTTCTTTTTACATACTTTACAGTATGCCTTGGAACTTTCAGGTCCTTTACCCATACACCTGATATATACTGTGGGGTTCCAGTTTGACGTCCAATCTCACTGGTTGATAAAAGTAGTTTGTTTGTTTGAAGTTCATTTTATAAATAAATAAATAAATACTTTCAACTGCACAAAATTCAAAATCACTTCGTCAAAAATAAAACAAAAAACACCTCAAAAAAGTATTAAATCCCTAAAAGTAACAAAATGCAAATACATAAAAAATCAAATCAAGTTTTAACCACAATCCATTACACAATCCCTTCGAATCAACAAGTATGAACTTTGAACAACTCTACGCTACATTGACATAGAAGAAATAGAGGTATATAGTTGTTAACTAAATAATAGAAAGAAAACAGTGATAGAAGTAGATTTATGGAAATGTTGTTCCTCGCCCATCCTTTTCATTCACTTACCTAAAAAACATTCTCTTATTCCCACAAATTATATAGAAGGAAAAAAAAGTATATCAAAAATATGCAACTTGGTCCATGGATCATTCTTTATTATCTATTTTGATAATTTTAAAATTTTCCCTGAACTTTTTTGGAATTTCCTCTGACTATTTCAGCTATTATCTTTAAACGTTTCTCCTACTTTCCTGATCCAATAATAATTGTCCCAGAGAAAAGTTTTTCAAAATTTATCTTTTAAATTTGAAAAAGCAAATAAATGTATAATAAATTAATATTGAAAATTCTTTTAGTAATGTATGAATAATATATATATTAGAATAATTATATTATATATTATATATCTAATAAATATATAATAATATATATTACTACTACTACTATGTGATACTATATATTATATATATATATATTATATATAGTTTATATTATATATATAATACTATATATATATATGTATATTATATAAAAAATATTCTGTTCATATATATTATATATATATATATATATATATGTATATATTATATAATATTATTATATTATATATATTATATTATATATAATATATATATTTATATCTATTATATTTTATATTATAACAGCAGGAAAAATAGGATAAATATAAATACATTTAGATATATATTGATATATCACACTTAGAAATATATTATAATTATATTATATATACTATATTTATATATATATATCTTATATATATAAATTATATATCTTCTATATATATATATATATATAATATATATATATATATATTATATATATTTATATTGTGTTATATTATATTATATATATATAAATATATATATATTATATATTATATATATATATATATTATATATATTAATATATATGGTTATATAATATAAAAATAAGACAGATTTACAGCTGCTAAAAATAAATTTATGTTTTAAATATAAATAATCTAGCTTATATACAATAGAATGAATATATATTTTTATATATACTTCATCATATATAATTATCTTATATATATAATATATTAATATAGTAATAATATATTATTATAATATTATATATACATTAATATTATACCATCTGCAACTAAGGGTTTTTTTCATATTATATATAGATATAATTATATATATTATATTATAGTATAATAGGTATATATATATATATATATATATAGATGTATTATATATATATATAATATATTATTATTATAATATATATATATATATATAATTAATTTACTATATATTAATAATATATTATATATATTGATATATATATATATTATAATATATATAGATATATATATATATTAATTATATATAATAATATATATATAAGATATATAATTTAGTATAAATATATATTATATATAATATATATATATTATTAATAACTATATATATATTATAGTATATATATACTATATATATATATATATATATATATATATATATATATAATATATTAGTATATTAATATATATATATACTTTCTATAGGTACTATGTTAGGTTAGGTTATGCTAAATTAGGTTATGGTTAGGTTAGATCAGTCACGTTCATGGCAGGTTCATCTCCTATTGAAAAAAAAAACATTTCATTTCGTATAAAAAAAAAAGCTTAGTTAACCTTCCAAATTCATTTCTTTCTTTTCCGTTGTTATTTTGACCGCACGAGAGGGTGGGGATTTTTTGATTTTTTTTAGAAAAATAAAGTAAAATAATATATACAATAATATTATATTTATATTATATATTAATAATATATATTAGTACTATGATTATATAATATAATATATATAATATATTATATTATATTATGTTATATATATTATATAGGATATATATTATATAATATAACTTAACAAAACTTTAAATTTGTAAAAGCCAATTTTCATAAACCATCACCTTCCCCTTTAAAGGATGTTTTCCCGCACATTAATATTCACCGGTAAAAGTAAAGTAAATTGGCACTTCCACTTTATAATATCACTAAAAACATAGCCAACACATATAACAGGACAATCTATTATAACATACAAAATCATACTCTCTCTCTCGATGCTTCTAGTTTCAAGAAGGTTGCTTCATTTAGATGCGAAACCACGTCCACGGTGGCTAGATTTTCTAAATGCTTGCTGTCATGCCTAGATAATCTTTGCATTGTAATCCACTTAGTTATTAAATACATGCAATAGTTTCCCCTGATCCTACTGAGGTAGATAAGGACCCCCCAAAATCATCAAAATCATGGGATTGAGGTTTGGTGACAACCAACCAACTAACTATATTCTGCCATACAAATAGCAAAACAATATTTATTGCCGACATATTTACAATACACAAAAAAGGCCAATAAACTTCCTCCTTCTTGAGGTGTTCTACACATTTTTCCTCAATACACCTACAATACAATACAGGGACTGGCTAGAGTAATTGGAGCTATTGATTTTTTCTTTTTTTTTTTTTTAAATTTCATATAACAATGAACTTGTTAGGAAGCAAGACCTCAACGATCTACAAGAGGTTTCCTATCCGTACAGTCTATTTTGGATTGGAGAGAAGCACATCAGTTTCTCCGGGCTTGCCAAATTATCGGTTAGATAAGATAGATAAGTCAAGGCTTTTCCAGTCAAGACTAAGATTGTTTTAGATGCAGGGTTGGCGAGTAGATTTATTTTGCTATTCAAAAATGATTCATAACCGAACTCTCCCCATAATAGTTTTAAACAAGAAATAACGATAATAAAAAAATTGTAAATACACAACTTATAAATAATAATATTTCTTTCACCAATCATTTAGTTTCAATCAATCCTATGATTGAAACATATTGCATTTTTATTTACCTTTTACCAATCATGTCACATCAGAATTTGTGCGAAGTATTTACATATAATTGTTTGAATCTCTTCATCCGAAGCAACGCAACTGTAATATGTCTAAACAAAAGTATAGAGCAATGAGAGAGAAAAGAGAGAGAAACTGGTTACCACTGTACCTGATTTTATCTTGGAAATATCTTATTTTCTTATGAGGAAAATAAACAGGATAAAATAAGATCTTGAAAAAAATTAAAATATTTATACAGCAAATTACATTCTATTTATAAAAGTTACTTACCATTATAACACTTTACATTTAAAAAGTATATTTTAATATACTGCGGAACAGTATACAACTTAATGAAAAATATTTTAAAAGAACTGTGAAAAGTTATAATGAACATCTTGAGATTGTTCAACATTTGAAATTTTCAACTGGTTCCAAGAATCTTGTTGTGGTTGAGTTATAACTTGTCCTTGATTCTGTATAGTGATAACTTGGCCTTCAGAATAAGATTGCCCTTGGGCTTCATAAAGTTGCTCCTCAGATATAATGTCCTGACGGCCTTGATGTATTGGCGGTTGTTGCTGCTGTTGGACTGGTTGGTGGTGTTGTTGCTGCTGCTGTTGCAGCTGTTGGTGTTTTTCTACCTGCTCAGCGTGATCACTACGTATATGTTCAAGAACTTGAGTTCTTTTCGCATAAACAAAGCCACATTCTTCACATTGGAAAACTGGTCGACTGGCTGTATGAAGTTTCATGTGAGCATTCAAAAAGTACTCAGAGTTGAATTTCCTTCCACAAACATCACAAGAAACAGTGGTCAATGGGCTAGGTTGTGAAGAAGGGTAATTTTTGTCCGTATGGTAATTTTCAATGTGCCTTTGTAAAGATGTTTCCGAACTATACACCTTAAAACACTTGGGACATGAGATTGTTTCGACATACTCAACATCTGTCTGTTCCTGTGTTGTTACAGGTGATACAACAGACTTTTCTTTTGAAACACTGACTTGGGTAGTTGGATGCATCTTTTTGTTATGATCCTCAAGTCTGTAACTTGAAAAAAATATTTTCTGGCAAGAAAGACACATAGCCATATTATTATTTTCCCTTTGTTCATAACTATGAGTTGTAAGATGAGTTTTGAAGGCTCCGACAAGACCTGCTGAAAAATTACAAATTTTACATCCAATGTGTTCCTTCTGACAATGATTTTGATTTACCTTATGAATGAGAAGATGATCATTTGTGTAAAAATAAGAATGACAGAAATGGCAATGATAATTCAATTGTTTAACAGTAGTAATTGAGTGAATAAGTCTAATATGTTTCTTATATTCATTCATAGTTTGAAATTCTAAAGTGCAACTGCCACACTTATAGGGTTTAATCTTTCTATGAGAATTCATATGCTCGAAAAGCTTTTCACTTGATGGGAATATATTATGACATTCCCAACACTTTAGATTCTTCCTCGAATGTACACAAACTTTCTTGTGATTGAACAGAGCCTCGGCGCTTGACAATTTCAAGTCGCAATGCTCGCATCCTTCAGTCAGAGGACCTAAATGATCTTCCATATGTACGAACAGAGCTAACATACTTTTAGCTTGAAATCCACAAACTTCACACTCTTTCCTCAAAACATTACTGGCCTTCGAATATTTTCGGATTGAAATCATTTTTTCGAATTGTTCCTCGCTAACTTTAATGGAAGGTCGATCACTCTCGAAGATATCCAAAGGTTCGTCGTCGATCGCCTTCAGTTGTTTTACAATCGTATCTTCATTCTCACACGTTTTCAAACTAGACAATTTCCTCTTCATTCCAGATACAAACTCACCTGGAGTCATGGTGAACAAACTTTTTATATTGGAGCTAATATAATGGTAGAAAGTGGACCATACCTTTGCTTGATGTACCGCTGAGCAACCTGATAATATATATATTATCATATATTTATATTATTATGTTATATATATTATATATATATATAGATTATTATAATATATAGATATAATATATTTATATAATATATATATTTATAGCTTATAATTATTTATTATTATATAATTATATAGTAAAAAATCTACCTTTAACGTGCCTTTATTCCTCCTATGCAGAGTAGGTAATATCACTCAGGGTGGGGGACTCACAGAAATCGAATGCTTTAAGTGGACGCATTCTATCCCTAAACCGCGGCACCCAACCGTGGTTCGCATCGAGTTTTATTCTTGCCCCCATGGTAGATATAAACGGAACATACAGAGTATTATAGATATATTATTTTCATAGTATTTATATAATATTAATATATAAGTATATATATTATATAAGTTATATATAATATTATATAAATTAATGTATATATGGTATATATGTAGTATAAGTATTATATAATATGATAGTATATTTTATATATATATATATATTAATATTATTATATTATATATAGGTATATAATATATATATCTGAATTTTGATTGTTTTTGTGAGTATGTAAAAGATGCCATCCACGGCCAACCAAAGAAAGCGGCAACACTGGTTGAATAATAAACTCAATGGATTGGGTCTGGGTGCTATACATATTTTAGAATGTCAAAGTAAAATTGGATGGTAGAAGATGAATATCTGTCAAAAATAAATAAAATAAGCTAAATAAAAAGATGTTAATTTACATTAATAAATAGTCCTAATTATTTACATAACAGAATGCAATGTTAATTAATAGAATATCAGTTCTTGAAGATAAGAGAAATAAGTATGTTATCGTTTACAAGTTGGGAGATTCAGATAAGAAATGGAATAACCTTGAAGGTGTTTATGGACCATAAAGTAAGAAAATGACGACGGTCAATGGGGTCCAGTTGGGGACAATCAATGAAGATATGGTGAACAGATAGCGGAGAGTGGCGACGGCAAAAATTTGCATACAGGAGGAGGGTCCGTGAAATTTTATAATAGCTTGGGTGATGTGATATTGGTGTGGCCTAATACTGGGGCACTGCTGAGTTGTTCACCTCGTTTGATATAATCTCTTTGCGTCGTGTATGAGAGGGATGACCATCTACCATATGTTCGGCTTTATATTTCTTGCTTCGCCCCATGCTCATCCTTCGTCAAGCACTTTCTGCGTTAATTAAACCGAACCTTGTCGGAGAGGCAGGATAATATCAGGTGAGAGCACCCTTGGTCGAAATTGCATTACGGGAGTCCTAGAACAGCTCCGAAAGAAGAGGCGGCCATTTTGGCCATCCCTCGTCAGCGATTTTCGTTGCCAGTTATCTCTACCTGAGAGGGGGTCCAACATAGTATGATTTGCTTCTTACGAGCGTGGAGCAGCCAAAGAAATTGTTGCACAGCGGATGCAATTGTGTTTTTAGAATTTTTTGTAAAAATTGAAGCATGAGGGGGGAGGGTATGGGTAAGGTTCGTCTAGGAAAGACAGGTAAAACGCACTCCACATTGTCCCTGTTTAGAGCCGTAGTAAATCACTGGAGTAAGTCCGCCATAACTGCGGAATGAGAGCAGGAGGATGTCTAATACATGACGCCAGCAGTAGGTGGTTAGATTTGGGAAGAAGGTCAAGACCTGTGCAAATGATAGGAGGCAAGGAATAGCGCTTCGTTCATAATTGATGGAACGGCGCACCTTGCAATAGAGTTTTTGAGAGAATGTTAAGGATTTGTAAACTGTTGCAAATGGCCAGTAAGGAGGATTCTGAGATTCTGAGAGGTTCTTCAACTCCCTTTTTCTTAAAAATAGTACTGCTGAGGTTGTGGTGATTGAGAAATAGAAGTCATGGGAATGCCCATTGTGAAAAATATTCTCAATGCTATATTGAAGTTGCCTTGTTTCAGAAATGCTAGGCATGGCACCGGCTAGATAGCATTAGTCTCCAGTCATCTAACATAGATAGAAAAGCTTGACATCGCTGGATAGAAGTAATCTGCATTCTATTAAAAAACTCAGTATCAATAATAATACATTTAACAATTTTCTCAGTTCGGAACGCCTTCATTCCGAATAAAGTGGTGAGATAGATACAGAAAAGCACCATAACCTTGATGGATGCGATGTCTGACAGCAAGGCATTTAATAAAGAAATGGAGAACGGTCCTCAGAAACATGAGCGATGTAGAGTTTAAGAGCTACCCCAGTTCTCCAAGTTGTGCCATAAGCTTTTACTGTCAAAAAGGACACCAAGAACCATTCCCACCAATTGAAAAGGCTTCAAACTGTTAATATAGTTTATTATTTAGTATATAGTTTAAATTTTACTTATATGGTGTGAATATATATATATATATATATAGTGGTGTATATTATTATATATTGTATTATTTATATGTAGTATATATTATATGATATATTATTAATATAATAATATATATATTATAATATATATAATATTATAGTATGATAATATTTAATATTATATATATATTTTTTTTTTTTTTTTTTTTTTTTTTTTTTTTTTTTTTTTTTTGAGTGGATGTACAAGGGATCTCTCCATCAGCACACAGAATGTAGGGTCGGTATACCGTGTGGTTAAATACTAACGACAGGGAAATCCCTAACGAAACGAAAGAGGAACAAGGCTGAGATTGTTAGATCTTACACAAGATGTTCAGTTCAATAGGAAGCAAAGAACGCGATCCAAACTACGAAAGTGAGATGCATTCGGATTAAGATGTGCTAAGGCTGATGCTGAATGTAGGTTATAGTTAGCACTATCAGGAAGAACTTGCTTCTGAGGGTCGAGATGGCCTCAAAGATATGAATGAGATTGTATAAACGACTGTGATGAGAGATCAATTGGAGGAGCAAACGGGCAGGCCGCGTTGAACCCCCGCGACAGAAATCCGATGGGTCTGAGCAATTGCGTATGGCCCAGACGCTAAACGATGCCAGGCCCACCTCCAGAGGTGGACTTCCTCCTGTCTATATGAAGTACTCACCGGTCCAAGGACGGATTGACTGTCCCGATAGTTTGGGAGCCTATCCGAGCATCCTCCGCCAAACAGTTACGAGCCAGCCAGAGAGGAAACCCCGACGTAATGAGATGATGATCGGTTGCATGGAAATGGCCCCAATGCGCACTAGCAGGTGGGAATGGTATATGGCCACACGACACCCCGGGATATTATATTCCGCCCGCTTGCCACCCCATCTGGCCCGTTTCGTTTACCAGGATACACCCACGTGGGAGGAACCCAACAGAAACCCTTAATGTTGTGGCCCCGCGGCAGGCAACAAGCAGCGAGGACCTTTGAATGGCACAGACCAAAGGGCTTACGAGTCGACCTGTCATTAGTCAAACGCCCGGAGGGCGCTCGAGATCGAATTAATGAATGTGGTAGTTATAGTTTCTCCCACGTGAAAGGTACTGATCCGGTTCACCGCCAAGGAACATCGCTACAGTCAGCTGATAAAAATACATGAACATATGATAGCGGTGGAAAAGTGGTGTTGATTGGTAGGTACATTTAGATGTCGGAAACAGGCCTTAGCTCTCACCCCACCCTCTCGTCTGAACCTATTTCGGAATAAACCACTGCTATAGAGTCGCTATGAACCTCCACGTGAGACAAAAAGGAATCCTTCTCATCTGCACCGGGTTGTTGCCTTCCGACTTGCTCTAAGATGGGATCCCATTGCAGTAGAGCAGGAGGCGGATATAACCCAAATGAATGGCAGAGGAGCAAATCTTTGTGCATGACCGCTCGGCTTTGAGGAAAGGTCTAGGAAAGCGAAGTATGGATTGAGATAGATAACAATCAGGCAGCAATATGGCCTAGGTATAAATAAGGTTTGTTACTGGACGCAGCCTATTATTAGATGTCAGGCGTACGATGGGTAGGAACCTGAAGACGCGATGAACAGTGAGCACATGAGCTGCCTCCCCCATACGGATAGGGGCATCACCCCTGCCTAATTTATGAGGAGAGGTACTTGATGGCGCTCTTATCGAGCAGCAGACCCAGGAACTTCACCGTCGGCTCCACACGGATAGGGGACCAAAGGCGTAACATAGGAAGCGATTGCACGCCACCCCTACGACGAGGATTTTTTCGAAAATGTTCTGACTTCTTGTAGTATTTTCGGACGTGGTGAGAACTAGTAAAACCAGCGCGTCTATGAATCACCAGGAGGCAAACGCTAGCGATGGCGAGCTGAATTGACGCCCATGCAAGGAAGTTTAGCAACCAGGATTGCTACCAGGGCAAGAATCAGATCAACATAGAATGGAGCAGCGCACCGAAGTCGGGATGGAATCGACAACACCACTGAAACCTATTGCGAAAAGCCAACACACTCAGTACACTGCCCTGCAGCACCTCTTCGTCCAGGACAAAACGCCTATTGACAGAGTGGTACACCAACGGACCTGAAACGTAACGATTCCACATTTAATACTGAAAGAAAGAGAAGTTGGCCCACTAAGGCCCAAGGAAAATGGAGGGCTCCGGTCAAAATAACCCCAACATCAGTGCTTTCTTATGTACTGCCTTTTCGAGATGTCAAAGAAAAACGCCAAGGTCATTTTGTTGGAAGCAAAATGACTTACGAATGTCGTGATCCAACCGAAGGAGAGTGGTATCCGGTTGAGCGAACGATGGCGACGAAAACCAATTTGGTAGTCGGAAAATGCATCGAGGGGGTTAGTACAGGCTGCGGTCCAAGTATGAAGAACATAAGCGGGGAAGCCACTCACTCTCTCCATGAGCTTTACAGGTAGGTGCAGGTCAATTGAAATTGGGCGAATGGTTATCGGTATCTCTCCCAGTGTTGGGAATGGTGATCTAATATATGCAGTAGACCATACGGGAGGGAAGACCCCTCCACCCATATTCTATTGTATAATCCGAGAGGAATGGCTAGTGCAGCACGGCACCAGCAGCCAGGTCATTCTCGAGAGATGCCGTCACCGGCCAGCTCGCTCTCGGCTGGCAACGCCTGAGGGCGCCAGCGAACTCTGCTCCGGTGAATCAACCTGTTTGTAACGGAAGGTCTGTCCAGGTGAACCAGGAAAATATCGGGAAAACCCCACCGCAGGCGGTCATTGATGCGAAAAGGTTCAATACCGGTTAGCCGCTGTAGCATGGTACGGCGATAGGATAGTCCTAATGAGCATCAGAGGTCAATCAGGCGAATCTGTCATGATGTTTACGTGAAATTCTTCGCCACCTTTTTATTGGATCGATTGATTACTAGGCTAGTTCTCCAACAGATGGGACTCCGTATTTGACGGAAAAACTGTTTCACCTCCGTCGATTAATATGAATGCAGGTCGCGAAGCCTCTAAAACAGAATAAAGTTGGAGGTGTGGGAATGTCTGTTTATTATCAGCTTTACAATTTACGCGTTCACGATAGCCCCGACCGACACTCCGGCCACTCAGGGGTTTGTCGATTTTCCGTGGTCCCAGGTGATATGAATCGGGGTATATGCTCGTTTGCCGCCGAAGGATTACGTTGCCGTGAAAGATACGGTGAAAGCATCCGCAGGACGACGCGGAACACTTAGTTGCAGGATAAGAATGGAGTAAGTGCCTATGAGGAAGACAGTCCGCACTTCATAGCGCAGCCAGGAATAAGGGTGTAGCTTGCGGACTGGGCCGTAAGGATAGGTTATCACGGATTATGTGGGTAGTGTCAACTACCACAGAGGAAATGACGACCTTTCTCACCTCAAAAACATCTAAGACACGAGATGTCAATACAGCAGGAAAGAAGTGCCAAGATATCGAAAACGTGTCATAAGGTGGATAGGGCCCGTGTTTGTGACATCCCAATGAGATAATTCCTGCCATAATACTCAATAACCAATCGGCATTGGGTGTGACGTAACGAGTTCACCCACAAAAGGATGAGTTGAGGTTAAAGTCACCTAGTTATTAACTAATGGCGGTGTGGAGATCTTCGTGAAAAAATCGAAGAGTCCTTCTTTGTTATATTTACAGCTGCGCTCCAGCTTACACTGAGACAGCGTAAGTAGGCGCGTCAATGTATGGATACGATGCTTCAACGGCATGCATTGGATGGAGAGTGGTAATTGAGTAAATGCGGACAAGGGGGACTCTGAAGCAGGATCGTCGCCCCACCTCTGTCGTTGGCCACCTTATCGATTCAGGGTAATAAGGGTTCCCGTACCTTGAAGGTGCAAATATGGTCACGAGGTCACGAGTAGTGTCAATTATGTAAATCAAAACAGCCAAGGCTGATGTATCGACAAGTAATCTCTGAGTTCTTCTAAATGTAGCAATAGTATCGCGCAGTCCTATTGGGATAAAAGATCGTGCATAAATGGATAAATAATCATGTCAGGATGATTCGTGTACATAGTCACGATTTGTGGGGATGTGGCAGACTTCTCAGAAGATAAAGTCGGCTGATGGTCCCGTGAGCCGTCGGACGACTCACCGACAGAAACCTCAAACCCCGGAGGGAGGAGATCACGCAGCAGGGATATGTGTTGACCCCCCTGTTTACGAGAGGGTTCTGGGCACATCAGGAGAGGGCTCGCCAAGTCACACTCACATTTCGAACATTCCTCCCCTTAAACGCACCCTTGGCCAGACCTCTTAGCAGGCTGGGAAGGGGGACGTGTCCCGCCAGGAGGGCCCCAACAGAGGCTGGGAAGAATGGAAGAGGAGGACAAGTTGGAATGGTGTCGGGCTGGATGAAAGAGACACATCGAGCGAGTGTTATGGCGTCGCAGGCATAATCTCAGACGGTCCGCCTAGAGTAGAGACCAGGAAAGGCTCAGTCGAACGAGTTCAAAGTCAAAGGGGTTGGAGGGGAAGAGGCAGGAAGGGAAGTGGAGAGAACTGCCAACATGTCGGACATATGGGCTGGGGAGACCGACAATATTCTGGGTTGAACCAAATATATGGCACTTGAAACATCTGGAAAGGCACATAAGTCTGAACCGTTTGCATGGTAAAACCAAGTTTTACCTGGGATGGAGGGAAAGCAGAGAAGGTAAGTTAAAGACGAGGGTTCGTCGTTTAGGGGTTCACCTTACGAAGCGGAAACCGAAAAACAGCGGCAATTGACACGTTGCGTCTCTACAAATGGACGAGAATTTCATCAGAGGAATCTAAACAGAACTCCTGAGCAAAGATGGTGCCATTTGAAGTGTTAACGTACATCATCGGGTTTAGAAATTACAGGAGTCTTCCTCAGATATGATAGAGAAGCAAGTACGTGGCTTTGGGTTCTAGAGGCGGCACGGATCAGGATAAAACCGTTCCTCATTTGCGTAGCCTGTGGCACAGGTGTTTGAAGAACAGCTTCCAAAGCATCACTAAGGATGAGCTGGCTTATAGAAGTCCGTGAACGTGATGATGTCGAATGTAAATAAAAATAACGTGTGTACTAAGTAAGACTTGGGACACCTGGAGGGAAGGGGGGTGTCTGAGAAAGAGATCGTTGGAGTTTGTTTATTCTAGCGTTTAGGAATGGACCCTGCTGACACTGGGGCCCATGAGACTGCTGACGTAAGGAGAGATAAGGGTATTCTGAGAGGCCACAACAACCTCACCGGTCTAGACGGGAGTCTCGGAAACGGACCGGAATGGGAACCATAGGAGTTGGTGGTGCGAGTACCAACCATTTCGTCAATAAGGGCATCAAAGCCTCTATTCTGGTCGCTGGTCTGGAAACAGCCAGGGAGGGGTCGGGTTGGGGGCCCGACAGATGGTGATTACCGCCTTTCTTCAAAACGTTTATCTTCTTTTTAGCTTTACCCATAAGAAATAAATACTCCTGGAAAACATCGCAATAAAAAAAACACAAATGATGAATATAAGCATAAATTCTGGGAGCGTAGCCACATCAACTGCGCCCACCATAGGCCCAGAGCATAACACCTCCCACCTAGAAACCCCACCCCGTTGGGTGGGCAATGGGTGTGGCCTAGGGAGAGCTCCCCGGAACTCCGCGTCCAGTCCCTCAGATGGAAAATAAAAGCCACGCACCACACGGATTAAGACGCGAATTGCCAAGATATAATTGACGCCCAAGTGACAGGACAGTTCCTCCTCACTGGGTTAGGCAAGGTTCGGGACCCCTTACAATAGGCGGCCGAGAAAGGCAACCTGGTTTTTAAACCTGTACCTCACCACGTAGGAAGGAGGCAAGATGCGACCCATGACACACAGAGACAACAGCCCGGTAGCCACCAGGAATAAGGGAAAAAGGGGAGACCTCAAAGAGAGTCAAAATAGTTAGTGGGTAGATACGTACAGAAACCGAGGAGAAGGGACGGGCAAAATATACAGGGAAAAAGAACAATAAATAATAATAATAATAATAATTTAATAAAATGAATAATAATAATAATAATAATAAAATAATAAATAATAATAATGAATAATAATAATAATATTAATAATAATAATAATAATAATAATAAAATAATAATAATAAAAATCTAATAATTAATAAAAATAATAAAATTAAAAATAAAAATATTAATAATATAATGAATAAAATAATAATAATAATAATAATAATAATATAATAATAATTAATAATAATAATAATAAACTATATATATAATATATATATATATATATATATATATATATTGTGGCGGAGAGTAAGTACGCTGGGATCAACAAGTGTACCCGACGGTGAGTGTACCTGCTTCTCGCTCTTCTTGAATTGATATAAAGTCGATGAATTTTAGAATAGCTACCGAAAGTCAATTTATAAGAATACACAGATGTTAAGGTTTGTGATGTATCGAAGATTAATGTTGGGGTATTCTAGTCAGCCACCAAGCACCACCTGCCATCATCTTAGATGGTAATACGTTGAGCAGTTAGTGCGTATCTCCGATAACGAGGAGAATTTGTGTCTTAGGATCCGTCAGGCTGGCGTGACTTTGATGTACTATCGGAGGCATTGTGGCTCCAATTAATTAAACAATTTTCTATATAAATCGTTGCCCTGATTGTTCACTTAAAGATCATGTTGTAAGGTATATTTATTTACTATAATTAACCCAGTTGTTACTGCACAGGTTTTGACTGAATATTAACCAAGGTGTCACTGCACAGGTTTCGACTGAATATTAAACCAAGGTGTCACTGCACAGGTTGTTCAGAAGTTTCGTTGAAGATTAAAATCTAATTATATTTCCATTAGATCACAGAAGTATAATGTAAATAATAATCAAAAGTAAATAATCAGGAATTTGGACACACCAGAAAAAGTTCTATCTTTAATTAGTTTGTAAGAATTATAAATATTATATTGGTGGAATAAGGAAGGTTTTTCCAACTCAATTAATCCACTGTATAAGGATTTCAAGATTTTAAATAAGTATAAGTACCAATGAATAAGTATGGACTGCCAACACAAACAATCCAATAACTAATTCACAGAAACAAAGAATAAATAAGAAAGTGATATATACCACAAATATTGATTATTTATTCTTAAAATCTATTTCGATATATTATTTACAATAGCTAAAGAAAGCTTCATAGAATTCTAATATCAGATTCGAGAGTGGAAACGAAAGTAGTTTCCAAATATTGTTCATGTAAGAAGTTAAGGTAAGTATTAGGAAATAGGAGGCTAGATTAACAATATAATGACTTAGCTTTGAATTAATGAATAATAGTTTTTCTTTCAGGTATCACGATCCAAGAATGGATTTCAGGATAGAATAAGGATCCAAGGATCTGGACGATTCCAGATATGAAATCCCAGATATGAAATCCCAGATATGAAATCCCAGATATGAAAATTCCAGACACGAAATCCCAGATATGAAATCCCAGATATGAAATCCCAGATATGAAGCCTGTTAAAGGTAAGTAACAGTGTGTTTTTTTAAAAAGGGCTTTTACCTACTCTTTATTATATATCATTTTCAATCAATTTTGTTACATTTTAAAATTACATATTCATTTGCTTAAAACTCACCCTATTTTCTAAAAGGGCTTGTTTTATTCCTTGACCCAAGGTTTTCTTGAGTATTCCTTATACTTTAACAACTGTAAAAGTTTAAGGTAAATTAACCATCATTATTTACCAATCCACAGTTATTACATATTATTTTATATAAATTAAATCATAAAAGTTAACATTAATTATCATCAATTGTAAAACTGACCTTAGATGAAGCTGCAATCCTCATATAAGGTCTTCCAGAAAAGCTTTTTGTATAATTACAACAGAAAGTGAGTCACAATAATATCTATTCTATTACTTTCTGTGACTTAAAATTCATCAAACATGTATTACAATATATAACAAGAACTAAAACAGAAAAGAAATAGCATTATAAC
>JABUQX010075790.1:5000-12500 GCA_015478945.1 Trachelipus rathkii
ATTCTGGATAGAGAAATAGTAGCAAAATTTAACAGCTGTATCTAGAAAATTAGAGAAAAGCTATTGACGGTGGCGAACTTTGAAATCACCAAGAATGATGATTTCAGAGAATGAAGAAGAATGTGGAAATGTGATACAATTTGGAGTTTAGATAATCAAAAAATTTAGGTTATTCAATGGAGTTAGGAGACAGATATACAGAACAGGTGAACATAGCTGTAGATTCACACAATAGGTTGAGTCATAATGTAGAAAATTCGGAGGACTCCAAATCAGAAAAACTAGAAGAAAGAGCATCATTTCACACATAAGCCCAACAACCGCCTTTGGTAGCAAAGTGAAGATAGAGACAATTAAAGGGACCAGAGTAGGGTTTTTATACCAGAACGTCCAAACACCTGATCTTCGGTTAAGAAGAGATGAGGTTTAAAGGTGGAGAAGTGATGTTTAACAAAGTGGAAATTAGAGAGAAGAGCGCGAAGGTTGCCGGAGGTCATCAACTTCCAAGTGGTAAAAGGGAGAGGGACAGATTAGAGGCTATTTATGGAAACCACTCCTTTCACCTTCTACGAGACTAGTCTGTCGATGTGATGTTTGATTTTAAATGATTTTAAAGGAAAGTGTTGTATGTAATAGTGTTTGCGGTGTGTAGGAAAAATGTTTTTGATGAGTGCGAAAGAGGGTGATCCATTGAACAGTGAAGTGAGATAGATGGTACCCTGACACTTCATATGTGCATTGAGATAATCATCTTATTGTGCTGGATGCCCTATATATATATATATATATATATATATATATATATATATATATATATATATATATATATATATATATATATATATATATATATATATATATATATATATATATATATATATATGTATATATATAAATATATATATATATATATATATATATATATATATATATATATATATATATATATATATATATGTTATATATATATATATATATATATATATATATATATATATATATATATATATATATATATAATTCCTTGGTGGATGAAGTGAACTTGCACAGGCAGTTAAATCGGTGGACAAATGGACTTCTGCTGCCACTGCGGAGAATAGGGGACAAACTTATGTATGAGAATTCTGGCGCCTCTGCTATCATTGTCGTCTCGTTCAAAAGTGTTAGAGGCAATTTTTATTCTGACTGTTGCAAGAAGTCGCGATAGCATAATCGAAGTTCCGCAAAAATGTAAAAATTTATTGTACATATATTTATTGATAATTAGTTCTCTGGCAACCAATATAGAAATACCTATAATTCCCATTGAAGGAAGCGTAGCCACTTGTAAAGTTAATTGATATTATGAGGATAGTCTTCTTACGACAATTGTCTCTATGTGGCTAGCAGCAATATCGAAAGAGGAATCAGATGGGTTGAGAGGCTGAAGGGTGGGTCCTGACGAGGAGGGGCAATAAATTTGGTGGTGAGGAATAGTCGTACAGCAGTGATTTTGATTGTACGATCGGTTTTGGGGGAGTTTTCGTGGCATTTGATGTAGGGGCTTCGCCATGAATACGAAGTAAGTTGAGTTCGACCAAATCAATGTTATTATGTGGATGTAGTTGGTCATTGGAAGAGCAAACAGAATGCTCATATTTATGAGTGGGAGTCGATGTCAGCTATCTAAACTCAAGTGAGCAGATTCAGAAATGGGTGGAGAGAATGCGGCTGATTCCGTGGAGACAGTGTAGGTAGGTGTCACAGGAAAAGAGTAACATTTTTGTGAGGTTGTTGGAGTTGTGAGGTTAGGATCCAATATAGGTTCCGTTGGGTTAACAGGGAAAGCTATTTCTAATAAGGGAGTAGAAGGAACACTCAGTGATTCACAGAGGTTCTGTGGAGTACGAAAGTCTAATGCTGGAGGCTTTGTCAATGAGCCATCAGGGTTACTTGGAAGGCTGAACAATCTAAAGTAGGATGGAGACCTCTGGGTCCCCTTTCTTAACGTCGACTGCAGCAGAAAGCTTGGAGCGTTTGTTGTGTTTTCTTCGAACGGGCTTTTCATTCATCACTCTCAGAAGCGTTTGAAGCGTTAGAAAGATAGAGGATAGTCACATTAAACTCTTTTTGAAAACTGAAATCCATTTGATCCGGTAGGTTATAGAATTCTTTAAGAAGTGATATGATAAGAAACTCGAAAGAAAGGTGAGGGAGAATTCGGAAGAGCTGCAAAAATTCAGCAAACTGTTAAACATGTTGCTTGGTGGGTTGTTCGACAGCTGTGATTGATTGGGAAAAAAAACTATTAATGTCAATGCTTTTGTCTCGGGAATAAACTTGCAATGAGATTTCTTCTGAGTTACAATTTTTACATCTGGGCAAATGAGTTCTGCTTTGAGCAATAAGTAGTACATTGTGAATAAAGTGTCTACTGGTTGTCCCTGGGGGGAACATCATGTGGGGTAAATGTGAACGACAAGGACGGAAGGCACTATTTCAGGGTTGCCTTAGCCGTTTTGGCAACTGGAATATAGAGGGCGTACCAGGTGAGAGATGGCTGTGAGAAGGCAGGGTCTTCCACGTGTAGTGGAGGGAATCGTGATGATAATGTTCGAAGTACAATTCAAAAACGTGATCAATTATTAAAAGCAGTTTCATTACAGGAAAGATATGGCGCATTCGGAGGCTTATTTAAAATAACTTTCATAATATATTGAATTAAATTGGTTCCCATTCATGAGGTGCCAAGCCAATGAGGTTTGTACACGGAGGACCGCGCTAAGCTGCGGGATGTCTATAGGTGTTCCAGAGTGGTCAAGGAAAAAAAACCAAATCTGGCGCTAGGTTGTATGCACCGAATCACGAACAAGTGATGAGGCTTCCACCCCTTCTGCACTGATGATGGGTGCTCTGTCCTGTAAGGAAGGGTGACAGCGGCCTTCATCTACCACTCTGGTGGAGGGATAGATAGAATCTCTGATGGTAGTGGAAGATTGAAAGATATAGATAATTAATTTAAAAAATGAGAATATAGGAAGAGGGCTAAATAATTAGGTATGTGACATAGGTTCATATACTAGGATTGGGCCGGAGGACTGCACAAAATCCCTCTAGTATTGGTTCTAATTTGTGTTCCGCCTTAAGTTGTAATACTAAGACCATAACAACATAACAAGAATCAATATCTTCTTGTGAGGTTATCATTTATCGTAATATTAATTAAATTTTATATTAATTATTGCACTATAATCATTATTATTATTATCATCATCAATTTCTCTCCCCAAGACTGGGGGTTAGGTGCGTGACACATGTCCAGAAACAGAAAAGGGTGGTGGTGGAAGGTAACACACACTGAAAAGAAAGCCCAGTCTTGACGCCCCCTTATACCTATGAACTCGCGCTCGCAGTCAGAAATCCACCCTAGAGTTTACGGGACTGCGATGGACCCTCACTATTCGTCGTGTGAGATTCATCCCTTGGCCCAGGTGGGCCACAATCACATTTCTCTCTTCCAGGTATTCCTTTACTGACTCCATCCACTTTTTTTCGGTCCCCCAGCCGTCGATTTCCAACCTTCACTCACACCACTATACATCTCTTTAACCAACCGACTATTATCCATCATTTCCACATGACCATACCATCTCAACGTACTTTCATTTATTCTCTCATTTATCACTTTCTTCACACCAGACAACTCTCTAATACGTTCATTAATTCTCACACCTAACACGCTCTTAAGATTGTCCACCCTGAAACACCGCTTTAGATATATACCTCTTCTTCCAGACCATAGTCTCATACTAAATTAACACAGGTAACAATATACCCTCATGTAAGAACCCTAGCGCACTCAAGACTTAGTCCTTTCACATCCACCAACGATTTAATTGCACCAGTCACCTTCCTGCCATTCACAACTTTCCTACTACACTCTGCATCATCCGTTCAATTTTCATCCAACATATATCCTAAATATTTAAACTCAGATACTTGTTTCAGCTGCTCACCATCTAACAAAACTTCACACCGAGGACTGTTCTCACTCACAACCATAACCTTATTCTTGTATCTACGCTGCTCTCAAGCCTCTCCTTTTACACACCCTACCAAATCTCTCTACCAATCCTCAAACTCTCTTCAGATTCACCACACAAAACCAAATATAATATATGATATAAATTACTTTTAGATCAAAAAACAAATATACATTTAAAAATATTAAAATAATTATACTTTTCGTCCTTTATATTTTATCGCATATTATTAAGGAAGTTCTTCTATATTATATAAATTACTTCTAGGTGAAAAATCTATAAAAATAATAAATTATAATATCAACTTAAGCACTACTTTCATCCATTATAATTTATGATATATCATTGCTCTATAATATAAGATATAAATTTCTTTTGGTGCAATGACATACTTATACCAATTTGGAAATAACTTTCATCCATTATATTTTATCATATATTATTAATCATATATTATTGTTCTATAATAAATGATATATGTTGTTTCTAGATCAAAAATATATTAATATTACCTTAAACAATTTTTACGCTTTATAATTTATCAAATGTTATTAACTATATATTATTGTTCCATAAGAAACGACGTAAATTATTTCTATGTCAAAAACATATAAATATAAATATGTAAATATATATCAATATTAATTAAATATAATTTTCATTCATTACAATTTACCATATATTATTGCTATATAATACATTATATAAATTTATTCTACGGAAAACATAGTTATATTTATTTAATTATCCGTAACTTTTAACAATTATAATTTATCATTTATTCTTGTTCTAAAATTAATATATGATATAAAATACTTTTTCCAAAAAAATAAATAAATATGACAGTAATTCTTTATAATTTAATATTAATAATATTAATAATAAAATAATTGTTCTATAATGTATAATACAAATAACTTCTTGATTCAAAGAAACAAATAAAAATATTAATTCTATTTTAAATCAAATTTTTTTTATCCATTATAATTTATGTAGTATTGCTGTACACTCTATTAAATAAAAACTTCTAGGTACAAAGCATATTAATATTAATTTAATTATAAATTTCTACCACAGTTATTTATCATATATTATTATTGATCTATAATATATTATATAAATTATTTCTAGGATAAAGAAATTAAATATAAATGTAAATAAATTAAAAAAATATTTTAAAATTAAATTTTAAATATAAATATTTATTTTATTTAAACATAACTCTCAGCCAGATTAATATTTCCATATTAAATTTTAAATAAAAATAATTATATTATCATAACTCTCATCCAGTTTAATATTTCCGGTATGTTTTTGATCAACAATATATGAATAAAAAAATCTGCAAACTTTTGGAACTTGTACTATTACTGACGACCAATAAAAGATATAAAGCCGAAAATAGAAAGTAGAGTTTGGTAATTTAATTAATTATATTGAAGCACATTATAAGAGCATTTCACAGAGAGTTTTTCAAGATTTTTTTTTTATCAATCTACAACAAGGGAATGATTACTAATTCTGTGTTTACTCTCCTTTTTTTTTTTTTTTTTTACAGTTGTCACCACAACTTCATGGGCAGAGCCCTATTCAAGGAGGGGTGTTTCACGCCTCAGAAGTCAACAAATCCAAAATTACGCAGATGAGCAAATAGGATGCAGGTTTCTAAAGTGGGGATTAAATTCAGTAGGGAAACAATGGAAGATGCGGGAGAGTTCCACAGAACAGATGTGGTAGAAAGAAGGAAGCACCAGAAGGAATCTACAGCCTGGAGTTGAATAGGATACATCAACACAAACTCATGTGCAGATACAGTACTCCCTAGCGTTTACTGAGGACGTCGTAAAGGTGGAGGTACGTGAGTGATAAGCTCCCTCGAGCACCTGTCGCTGCCCTATGGAAAAGAGATAAAGCACCAACATCGCGCCAAAAGATAGAGGGCCTGGCGAACTGGAAAGTACAGGAACAGTTTGTGCTTCCTTGGCCTTTGACTCGACCCTGTCCAAAAAGCCGGGGTGAAACCAGTAGCCCCAGAAAGTGAGAGCAGTAATTCATACAAGCGGGGGCGGATGGCCCCATAGCTGGAGTAACTGAGAAGAGGAAAAAAGTCTCGCAGTCTGAACACAGAACCCTCAGTTTCTTTGAGGCCGCCTAGCAAAATCGTTGTGATGTGAGGTTTCCAAGACATTTTTTTGTTTATGTTAAGGCTAGGATGTTTATATTGTCGACAGGGAGACGAGAGAACCGTCGAAAGATAGGAAAGTTAGGTGTCTTAGAGAGAGATTTGTAGAAGTTGGGTTAAAGAATTGACCTCACAAGGTTCAGACGACCCCACCCTGGAAATTCTATCCAGATTCAGCGAGAATAGAATCGAAGACGAGAGGCAAATTTAGAAGTAAAAGAAGGAGCAGAATTGAAATGAGTTGAAGTAAAATGAAGGGTCGAGTCATCGGCATAAGAGTGAATAGAGTTAGATGTGCAGGTGAGAAGATCAATAATGAAAGTAGGAATAAAGTGGAGATAAGACAGAACCCTGAGGAAACACCACTATTGACAGAAAAAGAATAAGTCGCCCCATCAACAAAAGCCGATATTGAGCGGTTTGAAAGAAAACTAGACATGAGTAAGCAAAGAGAGGGAGGAAACCCAAAGGAGGGGAGCAGTGACGTGCCATACCCGGTCAAATGCTTTGATATGTCAAGCGCCACCACGCAAGTCTCCCGTAGTTCCTAAGGGCGGAAAACCATAACTCAGGTGATATATATCGCCAGTAGACCTCGAGCGCCGAAAGCCGTACTGGCGACCGGAAAGAAGTGAATGAGACTCCAGATGATCTAAGAAATGAGAGCTGAGAGAGTTTCAAAGATCTTAGATAGAATACAAGTAAGAGCCATAGGGCGATATTGGAAGGACTGTATGGCTCTTTTTCGTGAAATAGGCTATTGACATAGCAAAGCTTCCAACACTGAGTGTGGAAAGTGTTAGTATTGAGACATAGAGAATATAAGAGATTAGCCCGGATAGCACGTGAAGCACACTCCCTCAAAAACTCGGGGAGGAATGCCCGGGCCACCCGCCTCCTAACGTTCATAGATTTCAGGGCCCATACACCTGATCAAATGTAATCACAGGCAAAGGCATAGGATATCTGAGAGAGAAGGAGGAGGATGAGGAATACCAGAATCGTCCAGGGTTGTTTAGTGAAAACAGGAGGCTGAAGAGATTGGCCTTTCTAGTTGAGAATTAGCACAGAACCATCAGATTCAGCCAAGAGGAGGGGAAAGACAGAGATGTTTCCTATAGGAAATTGTTAGAGATGTTTCTTTTGGCAAGAGGCCAGAAAGATTTCTTAGTAGGAGAACCGAGGAGGTTAGCGCACTTTCGTTTGATGAAAGCCCGCTTGCTCGTCGAAAAGTATCCCCGCAACGATTTTTAGCTGAATGAAAATTAGCAAGAAGGTTGGAGAACGAGGAATTTT
>JABUQX010075790.1:20000-22500 GCA_015478945.1 Trachelipus rathkii
TAAGTATATATATATATATATATACTTTATCTTCGAAATTTTTGGATTGATTACCTTAACAGGAAACTGGCAGGTTACCTTCTGACCCAATCAATAAAGGAACGTTTCACTATTCCAAAACTATTTTATTATTTGCTATATCAAGGTGATCTCTTAAATAGGGCCAATTAATCATTATAGAGATCAATCTTTGTATATATATATATATATATATATATATATATATATATATATATATATATATATATATATATATATATATATATATATATATATATATATATATATATATATATATATATATATATATATATATAGAGAGAGAGAGAGAGAGAGAGAGAGAGAGAGTTAAATGGAAGAGCATGATGTACGTTGAAATCAAATCATCAGCGTACATTAAGCAGGGCACCCTCCACTCTCTTCAATTCTCCATTAGTCTAATACCTTCCTCTACCACCCCTACATCAAATTCTTTCACCACCTCATCCATATACAAATTAAATAGCCAAGGAGACAGACAACATCCCTGCCTCACTCCACTATTAATATTAAACCATTTACTTCAACTTCATTTATTCTAACACACGATTCACTATCGACATACATACTCTTGATTTCATTTAGAAGCCTGCGACCAACATTAAATATCATTAACACCTGTCGCATAGGTTCCATATTAATTCTGTCAAACGCCTGTTGCAAGTCCATAAAACCTTAATAAAACTTATTCTTCCTCATTTTCTTAATCATTTGTTTCAATGGGAAGATTTGATCTACACAGCCTCTACTACTTCTAAATGCACCTTGTTCTTTGCCAATTAGTCCCTCAGTCACTCGAAGCACTCTTTCGAACAAAATACCAGCATATATCTTCACTACAACATTCAATAAACTAATTTCACAATAGTCCCTACAGTACCCCTTATCCATATCCAGCCAATCATAATCTCGCCTCCATTCTTGATCATTTCACTAGTAATTCCGTCTGTCCTGCTGAATTATCATTCTTCAATTTTCCCACTCTACCTATTTCCTCCTCCCTACTAATTACCTCGTCGCAAAAATAATTATTTCTTCTTACCCCATCAACCCCACACATATTCACTATCACCTCTTTATAGCAAATGTTATGAACATTTTAGTAGTAGTAGTAGAAGTAGTAGTAGTACTAAACAAAGCAATGGTTAAATTTTGTTTTTATATATATATATTTTAATGTGTTCCATCCACACACACATCCATTTATTTGTCATGAAAGTTCCATCCCTATTCATTAATCTATGAAAGTTTCCCATACTCACTTTCTTAACCTTTCGTACTTCCTTCAAGATCTTTCTATTCCCTTGTAAATTCCCGTTGATTCTCCTTCCAAAGTGTTCATCTGCTTCTTTTCTCCTCTTACGTAGGCATATTTTAGTCTTCCTTTTCTCCACATTATATATTTCAATACACCTTTCTTTTGAGACTGCATCATTGGCTTTTAGCACATTCAACCACTCATCTTTTAATTTTTAACGAATTGCATCATCTCTTCATTCCACCACTCGCAATTGACATTCTTACTTCCTACTTTAGCACATTAACATGACCATACTTGCACTACTAATAAAGGCTTACATCATTTGCGTCCAGATTTGTTCAGATATCTTGTTCAAATTCAACTGATTTATTTGTCAGTGCTCTCACGTACTATTCCTTATAACCTTGCTGACTTAACTTCTCACTCTAAATTCTCTCCACTTCCTTCCATATCTGTTTCTTTTCAATTCACTAACTTAATCTTACATAAAACAATATAATGACCTGATATTCCCATAGCAATCCCCTCACTGATTTAACGTCCACCACATACTTCAATATCTCCTTCCTCACCCACACAAAACCAATCATTCTTTTTACTTCGGTACCATCTCTACCTACCACAACTCTCGTATACTTATGAATACTCTTGCGCCCGAAGAATGTATTACTTACACACATACCTCTCTCTTCAAAGAAATCAATCAACTTCCTCCCATTCTCATTTTCTTCTGGAATTCCAAAGACACCAGTTATACAATCCTTTTATCGATCACACTGTCCAACCATTTCAATCGCCCAACACAATCACTCCGAAGCCCCCTACTCACTCCGTCCAAAACATCATTCAAATTATCCCAGAAAGTCACACTCCTCTCAACTTCAACCATAAGGTGGACCATATGTTTTACAACGACACATATCTTAACTTTTTCAAACTTAAATTTAACAATTAAAATTTTAGTCCTGACTCAAACAAAATTCGCCATTGCTCTGTTCCCCAGGTCGCTCATCAGAAACACTACTCCTTCTCTCCCACTCTTATTCCTCTCCACTCCAGAACACAAACATTTCACCCAACACCACTCGTCTTTACCACATCCTTTCATTTTGTTTCTGTCACAGAAAGCAAACCAAATTTACAATTTCTAAGTACATTCATCACCTCACTCTCCTCTTCTCCACACCATTTATTCCTCGA
>JABUQX010075790.1:30000-34713 GCA_015478945.1 Trachelipus rathkii
TTGCCCTTTTTTTTCGTATAATTCATAAAAATATTACTAAAGTGTACGTAAAAAAATTCGCTTTTTTCTCGTGACCCATTAGAAAATCTGGCAACAGCTAAAATGTACCAAAAAATAGACTACGCGAAAGTAAGCGTCTTTTACTTGAATTACTTAAAAAAAAATACGAATTTTTTTTTGATTTGTTTGTTTTAATACGGGGTTTTTAGGTTCTACATATTAATAGTAAACTTTTGTCCTAAATAAAGTTTATTTAAAAGTCTATAGTTTTCACTTCCCTATTTGGTTACCGTTCACCTATAATATATATATATATATATATGATATATATATATATATTATATATATATATATATATATAATATATGATATAATATATATATATATATATATATATATATTATATATATTATATATAATATATATATAATATTGCGGCAGCTCTTGCGAAATAGGGCCTAAATCTGTTAGCCTCTGTGCGCGCGAGGCCCTTATAAGGCGCGGGGCCCTTATAAGGCGCGGGGCCCAGGGCGATTGCCCAGGTCGCCCTGCCCTGGTGCTGTGTAATGAGGGGTAGGTTGAGAACTTATTCATAGCTCCAAATGTTAATGTCTGACGCGTAGTTTCCAAATGTTAGTATCTATTGTAGGTTTCCTCCATTGTAAGTGTTAGATATGTTAGGCTATGTTTAATTTCTGTAGCGTTTTTGCAAATATTACTATGACATGTGAAATTAACATGATTTGTTAATGAGAAATGAAAATTTCGTAAGATATTATTACTGTGTTAACTGGTGATGTTGTGTTAGAAACGTGAGCTTAGGTTAAGTTTTTTGCTGAGTAATGTTAGGTTGCCCGAGAATTCTTGCTATAGTCTACGTTATTCAAAGTTCAAATGACGTTTTTATTGATGTGAGTGGGGCGCTTTGATGATGTAGTATAATCAATTCATAGTTCAAGAATGGGGGGTATCTTTGATAAGATTGGTCACTTTGTTAAGGGATTTTGTGCAGATAATACTGCTTAGCTGTTGCCGTATGTTGGGGCAAGATAGGGGAAATATTGAGTTTTGTAAATGGCCCTGTTTTAGGCTTAATTTTTTAAAACCTTTTGATTAGAAAGGGAAAAAAAAAACTTTTGTGAATGTAGCAGATTATTTCATACGTGAGGTATGTTAGGTTTGTCATTGTATATTAATATTCTTAGTTCAGGTTATGATATGTTAGCTTGTAATGATGTGAAACTTTGTTATTTAAGCAATATAATTCGTTGGTCTGTATGATAATTAGGTAAGGTTATGATAAATTTCTGTTAAATATTACCATGTTAAGGTAAATAACATTGATAAATGGTTTGAGAATATGATTGAAAAAAGTGAGAATAAGGTTCGTTTTGTACGCTGTGTTATTCGTTACCTTGTAGCTGTTGTTAAGTACGGAACTTTGTTAATTTGGCTGTTTATTCGTGCGTAAGGTATGTTAGGTGGGTTTGTCGTTGATACGTTATGTTCTTAGTTCAGGTTATGATATGTTAGCTTTATTGATGTTAAAACTTTGTTAGCTTAGGCATATATTTGTAGGTCAGTGATATCCAAATGATACTTCGAAATATAATGACTTTGAATCATAGAGTCACGGAAGGGGGGTGGGGAGGGGAGGGAGGGGGCTGGTGATTTGAATTTACTTGATTTAAATTGATTTAGCTTACTTTAAAAATAAAATCAGTAAACTTATTATACACTTTAATATGAATATTTGTTCAAGAGCTTATTTTATGTTAGTTGGGTAAAAACTTTAATTTTATGTTATGTTTGGAATAATTGTTATGTTTGGCAATTATCGCGTGGGTATTATGATAGTAAGGTAAGGTTTATGATGAATTTTTGTTAAATATTACTATATTAAATATAAAAAACTTTGTTACGAATAGCGTGATATTCGCTCAGGTCATAATGATAATTAGACAGGGTCATGATGAATGAGTTGTTAAATATTGACCAGAATGCTATGTAAATTAACATTCATTGTTAGAGTATGCTTGAAAAAAGGGTTATTAAAGGTTAACGTTTTGTAAACGCTGTGTTAGGTACATTTACTGTTGTTGAAGTACGGAATTTGTTAATGTTATTAGTTATTCGGGCGTAATGTGTGTTAGGTTTGTCGTTGTATCAGTATATTCTTAGTTCAGGTTATGCTATGCTTTATTTATGTGAAAACTTTGTTACGCTAGCAATCTTTCGTTGGTTAGTATATTAAAGAACATTATTTTTATGGCTATTTTATCCGAAATGATACATGAAGTGTGACCTGAATCAATAAGATCAATAGAACACAGATATGGAAGGGTGGGATAAGGAGGGGTGGGAGGGGCTGATGGGTTATTTACTTACTGATTTACTGCTTTAGGATCAGTAAACTATTACACTTTACTGTGATATTTTATTCAAAGTACTTATTTTTATGTTATGTTTGATAAAATTTGATTGTGTTTGCAACAATTATTCGTTGGGAATTGTGATATTAGTAAGTTATGATAAATTTTGGCTAATATTACTATGTTAAGGTAAAAACCGTTGTTACGTTAAGTAAAATATATTCGTTGTCTGTAAAAGATAAATCGACAAGGATATGAATAAATTTTTGTTAATAATTACCCCGTGTTAAGTAAAATTATACATGAATATGTTAGATTTATTGCTTGACAAGGTAGGAATAAGTTAGCGTTTTTGTATTGCATTGTTAGTTATTTCACTGTTGTTAAGTATGGAACTTTTTTAATGTTAAGTGTTTATGTATTGTTCTTTGTCGCATTAATATTCTTAGTTCAGATGATGCTATGTAAACTTTATTAATGTGAAACTGTTACGTTAGCATTATATTCGTTATCAGTATGCATAATTAGACAAGGTTATGATAAATTTTTGTTAAATATTACCATGCTTATGTAAAATTAACTAATTGATAATGTTAGAGATATGCTGTAAGCAAGTTGTGAATAGGCTAGTATGTTTTTGCATGGCTATGTTAGTTTTAACTTTTAACGGGTTGTTTAAGTGGGGTGGGGAACTTTTGGTTTAATACAAAGAATATTTCGTGTTTAGGTTGTGTTAGGTATGTCGTTGCACCATATATTTCTTAGCTCAGTGATGCTATGTTAGCATGTTAGCAGATATAATTAATGTGAAATCCTTTTTGTTACGTTAGGCATATATTCGTTAGTCTGTATCATAAATAGACAGGTATGATAAGATGTTTGTAAATATTACCGTGTTTAATGTAAGGTGAAAATGTGAATTGTTAGAGAGGAGCGTGAACAAGGTGGGAATAGGTTTAGGGAGGTGTATGGCTTGTTAGTTTACATTCTCATTATGTTGTTAAGTATGGAACTTTGTATAATGTTAGCAGTTTATATTCTTGCTTAAGGTGTGCAGGTTTGTCGTTGTGGCATTATTTTCGCTTAGTTCAGATGATGGCTAATGTGTAAGCGTTTCAATTAATCCCTAAAAAACTTTGTTAGCGATAGATTTATTTGTTGATTCAGTATGCCTATATAGAGCAAGGTTAATGATAAAAGTTTTTTTAAATAATCACGCGTCTATGTAAAATTAATATTGATAATGTTTTGAGGATAAAATGCTTAACAAGTGTGAAATAGGTACGTGTTTTTGCATTGCTATGTTAGTTAACTTTAACTGTTGTTAAGTGTGGAACTTTGTTAATGTTTAACCAGTTATTCGTGGCTAAGGTGTGTTAGGTTTGCGTTGTACATTATATTTCTTGAGTTCAGGTTGATGCTATGTTTAGGCTTATTATGTGAAGAACTTTGTTACGTTAGCATATATTCCGTTGGTTAGTGTATAGAAGAGACTTGACTTTCTGTTATTTTATTCCAAATGATACTTGAGATGCGACATGACAACTAATAGATCAATTAGATCAATGGATCATAGGGATGGGTAGGAGGTACAGGGAAGGGTGTTTTAAATTTCCTGATTGTACTGCTGCTCAGGGCATGTAAAACATAAAAAGGTCGCGTCGAGGTCAAAAAAAAATATGATAACTTGAAGAATCAATAGATCAATCAGATTTTTGATTATCAATTAGGAGGGGTGGGACGGTAGGGTGGGTAGTTTGATGATTACTGATTTACTCTGATTTACCTACTGCTTTAGAGGTGTGTAAAAACGTATATGAAGGCGTGCAAATTTTATTAAGCCGTTATACAACTTGAAAAGCATAAAAAGTTTAGTAAAAATTATATTTTTTAAACAAAATAAAATTAAAAAAAAAATAAAAAAAAATATTAGTACTTTTGAAATGAATTAAAAAACATAAAATAACGTGAAAAACAAAAAGAAAAAAATTAAATGTTAATGAAACTTATAAAATAAAATAGCAAACGAATGTTTACTGACTCAGCAACCGGGCTCCGGCTCCAACATCGGTGTAGGCATGACACTCATTGGTTGCTCCGACATATGAACTTTCTTCTTTTCTTCCTCCATCCTTCCCTCCTTCCTCCTGCTTCCCCCATCCTTCCTCCTCTTTCTCCTCCTTCTCCTCCTTCCTCCATCCCATCTTTCTCCATTTTAACTACAACTTCTCCTTTCATCCTTCTTAATATCCCCTCCTTCTCCCTCTCCTTCTCTTCCTCTCCTTCCTATTTCTCCTCCTCTTTTATAATTTCCTTCCTCGTTCTTCTTTTTAACGTTCAG
>JABUQX010075791.1:7500-20000 GCA_015478945.1 Trachelipus rathkii
GGGTATGTGAAGTTCTTCTCCGCAGACTGGGTATATGTCATGCTGTCCCCTACAGTATTTTCGGGGATGACCAAACCGCTGGCATTTAAAGCAACGTCTGGGTCGGGGAATAAACGCACGAACACTGTAGCTTGTAAACCCTATTTTCACCTTTGAAGCTGGAAAAGGGGCACTGAGGGTCTACAGTAAACGAGGGGGAAATCTATAAACGTTTGTAACGGGAAATCGTTTCTGCTGGAGACTTCTTAAAATGACAGCAATATCTTCGTTTTTCTATTCTAAAGAATAAATAGTGCCTTTGGATGTGTTTCTTATTTAATTAGGAGTGGAAATAAGAGACATGTTTCCTTTTGAGACGTTAAGGATGAAAAAATGGAACTTTGATTCCGAGTTGTAGCTTGAACGAGAAGGGACCCATTTCTCAGTAATGTGAGTTTAGGGGTCTTCATCTACTAAAGCTTTTTTAAGTGCATCGCTAAGATTAATGGTTATTTGCTCAGTAAGAGCTTTGGAGGTAATGGACCGCAACAAGTAATATATCAGGAATGAGGTGTCAGCTGGCATTCCCAAAGGGGGAGATGCATATGGAGTTAGCAAATGAGAACGACCGTGACTTTGAGCATCTTATCGGGATTGCTCCAAACGTTTGGGCACCTGGGGTGTCAAAGGCATGCCAGTCGACGAATCGCTGAGGTTATGCAGAGAACTTTCAGGTGTAGTAGAAAAAACTAAAGAGGAAACACATAGTCTAGTAGTAGGAGGGATCGAGGTGGGGTCAGGCTGGGAACATGGCATATGGTAATAATGCACGCCTTGGTTTAATAACGTTTTTTCTTGAAGAGGCAGTTTCCCAAAAATTAAACCTCAGACTTCTTCTCCATAGATGAGCAATTATAACAGTAAAACAAATGTAACATAAAGGTAAATAACAGGATGAGCTGGAAACTCGCATATTTCAAAAGGAAGGGTAGTACTTCTCCCCACAACAGGTAACAGACCAGAGACTCACACAAACCTACCGAACCCCACTCTGTGGGGTAGGCTGTAGATATAGCCTCGGAAGAGTCTCCCGGAACTCCACGCCGGTTTACCCTCGTGAACCACACGGAACCTAAATAACCACGGTAGAGCCCGAGATTATGTACCAATATGCAGGGCAGCCTTCTCACCGGTTAGCTCAAGGTTTGGGTCATTTTCAATTGGCGGCCCGGTCATAGGCGTACACAAAGACCAGTTTTTCTCCTGTACCTTCATCCACGGAAAAGAAGTATGAGGTGGACTGAAGACCCACGCTGGAAGATGCACCGGGTGGCCCAAGGGGCTGTGATGAAAAAAAAATAGGAGATAGATAGGAATTGCGATGGAGAAGGAGGATTGAAAAATGTAGATAATTCGGAAAATGAAGAGAGAGAAAGAAAACTACAAGATTTCATATGTGACAAATTCACATACTAATGCTTGGGTCGAAGGAATGCACAAAGTTCCCCATGTATTGGTTCTTGTCATTATGCTATGTTCTAGGTTATTCACCTAGAGTACAACACCATAGCAAGAATCAATACACCAACTGCGGGGATATATATATATATATATATATATATATATCAATATTATATATATACAATTATATATATAGATATATATAATAATATATATATATATATAATATATACTATATATATATAATATACACATATATTATATAATATATATATATAAATATATATATATATAATGTATATAATATATATATATATATATATATAATATTATATATATATATATATATATACACACATATATAATATATACACACACACAACACACACACCACACATATATATATAATATATATATATATATATTATATACATAATATATATATAATATCTATATATATATATATAATATATTATAGTATATTATATATATATTTATATATATAATATATATATACTATTATATAATATATATATAATTTAATATATATATATATATATATATATATATGTATATATATATATTATATATAATATATATATTATAATATATGTTGTATATTAATATATATACTATATATATATATATATAGTATATATATATATATATATACTGTATATATATATATATTATATATATATATTATATATATATATATATATATATATATATATATATAATATAAATATATATACTATTATATATTATAATATATATTAATATAATATTATATATATATATATATATATATATATTTATATTATATAATATATTATATATATATATATATATATTATATATATATATATATATATATATTATATATTGTTATATATATATATATATTATTATATAAAAATATTATTATATTAATATATATATATTATTATAATATATATAATTATATTATTATGATATATTATATATATATATATATATATTTATATTATATATATATATATATTTATATATATATATTATATATAATATATATATATATATATATATATAATATATATATAATATATATATAATATATATATAATATATATTATATATATATATATATATATATATATATTATATATACTGTATATATATATATATATATATATATATATATATATATATATTATAATATATTATATATATAATTATTATATATTATATAATATATATATATATATAATAATATATTATATATATATAAATCAAATTCCATATTTAAAAAGACTAAAACTCATCTTGTGTATGAGATGCAACATTATTTTTATTATTGTTCAATAATTCTCTACATTCTTTTTCATAAATGAATTGTTGTTTTTTGTCAACTAATTTTTTTACTTCTTTTATTTTTCTATTTCGCACATAATGAAGTAAAACGTTAGCTTCGCTTTTTCTTTTGCGTACGCATATTATATCATGTTGTTACAAATGTGTCTAAGAATACACTGAATATATATATATATATATATATATATATAAAGGTGAAATTTTTATAAATAAAAACGAAATGATAATAATCAATTGAAAGATTAGGAAAAAATTGAGGGACTGAAAGTGAAAATCCTAATCATATTAAAATGAAAAGTCCGAACTTAGAATGAAATGAAGAATGATGAATGAAGAATGAAGGAAGCTTTAAGGAAGAATTATATAATAAAAGAATTATAAAACAAGATTTGGATCAGAGGTCAAATGCCAAAAATTGAAACATTGAAAAAATTGCCAAATGAAATGTTTAAAGAAAAGTTTTATCCTTAGAGAATATATGAAGGAAGAAAATTCGGCGGAAGATGATGTCATTTGTTAACAAAATGTGTAACAGAAAATTTATGAGTTTCGGAAGTAACTAAAATTTAGATTGATATTTCGTTTTAAAGGAAATAATATAAATAATACAAATAAAAAAGTTGGAAGAACATTATTGAAATCTCAATATAAGAAATAGTAACCATTTCTAAATGGGTTGATTATTACAATGGGTGCAGGAGAAATAAAAGGTTAAAAATACACGGCAATGTATTTTAATTAACAGGATGCAGAAAAGACAATTGTGCGGTACGGTTCAAGAAATGAGTTAAGAGAAAATGAAGAAAGGAGGAAGAATGAAGTTTTAGACCATGGGTTATAAACAAATTGACATAGAATATAAAATAAGAACAAGGGCAAAGTAGATAAATAGATGAATTTAAAATGAGAACAATAGCAAAGTAGAAAAATAGATGAATGTAAAATGAGAACAAGAGCAAAGTAGATAAATAGATGAATGTAAAATGAGAACAAGAGCAAATTAGATAAATTGATGAGTTTGAAATGAGAACAAGAGCAAAGTAGATAAATAGATGAATATAAAATGAGAGCAAGAGCAAAGTAGATAAATAGATGAATTTAAAATGAGAACAAGAGCAAATTAGATAAATAGATGAATATAAAATGAGAGCAAGAGCAAAGTAGATAAATAGATGAATGTAAAATGAGAACAAGAGCAAATTAGATAAATATATGAATATAAAATGAGAACAAGAGCAAAGTAGATAAATAGACGAATTTAAAATGAGAACAAGAGCAAAGTAGATAAATAGATGAATGTGAAATGAGAACAAGACCAAATTAGTTAAAACAATGAATATAAAATGAGAACAAGAGCAAATTAGATAAATGGATGAATATAAAATGAGAACAAGAGCAAATTAGATAAATAGATGAATATAAAATGAGAACAAGAGCAAATTAGATAAATATATGAATTTATAATGAGAACAAGAGCAAATTAGATAAATAGATGAATATAAAATGAGAACAATAGCAAATTAGATAAATAGATGAATTTAAAATGAGAACAAGAGCAAAGTAGAAAAATAGATGAATATGAAATGAGAACAAGAGCAAAGTAGATAAATAGATGACTTTAAAATGAGAACAAGAGCAAAGTAGATAAATAGATCAATGTAAAATGAGAACAAGAGCAAATTAGATAAATAGCTAAATTTAAAATGAGAACAAGAGCAAGTTAAGTAAATAGATGTATGCAAAATGAGAACAAGAGCAAGGTAGATAAATAGATGAATATAAAATGAGAACAAGAGCAAATTAGATAAAAAGATGAATTTAAAATGAGAACAAGAGCAAAGTAGAAAAATAGATGAATATGAAATGAGAACAAGATCAAAGTAGATAAATAGATGACTTTAAAATGAGAACAAGAGCAAAGTAGATAAATAGATGAATATAAAATGAGAACAAGAGCAAATTAGATAAAAAGATGAATTTAAAATGAGAACAAGAGCAAATTAGATAAATAGATTAATATAAAATGAGAACAAGAGCAAAGTAGATAAATAGATGAATATGAAATGAGAAC
This sequence comes from Trachelipus rathkii, assembly GCA_015478945.1. Lineage (NCBI taxonomy): Eukaryota > Metazoa > Arthropoda > Malacostraca > Isopoda > Trachelipodidae > Trachelipus > Trachelipus rathkii. The sequence continues at coordinate 12,365 of JABUQX010075791.1, forward strand.
AATAGCAAAGTATATAAATAGATGAATTTTAAAATGAGAATTAATAATAATACACACACACACAATAATAATAATAATAATAATAATAATAATAATAATAATAATAATAATAATAATAATAATAATAATAATAATAATAATAATAATAATAATAATAATAATAATAATAATGATAATAATAATAATTAATAATAATAATAATAATAATAATAATAATAATAATAATAATAATAATAATAATAATATAATAATAATAATAATAATAATAATAATAATAATAATAATAATAATAATAATAATAATAATAATAATAATAATATTAATAATAATAATAATAATAATAATAATAATAATAATAATAATAATAATAATAATAATAATAATAATAATAATAATAATAATAATAATAATAATAATAATAATAATAATAATAATAATAATAATAATAATAATAATAATAATAATAATAATAATAATAATAATAATAATAATAATAATAATAATAATAATAATAATAATAATAATAATAATAATAATAGCACCAAAATTTGAGGGGTTAACTTAAAAATGTAAAAAAGATCACAGGAGGGTCTGTGACATTTCACACCAGGTAAATTTTCCATAATTATTCTTGTATGTGAGAGTCTACTTACTAATTAATGCAAGTAATATATAATAAAAGTTCACTGAACGTTATAATATTCTGTAATTTTCCTGTTAATGAAAAGTATAAAATACTTTGCAATCAACATATTAAAATTAACAGACTTTTTCTCATCTTCTTTAATTGGATGAGACATTTTAAAATTCTTATTAACAGTTTCAAAAAATTGTAATTTTCTTTTGCGTCTAAATTCTTTTTATAGAATATGTTCTCATGAAACTGATTATTTCATTCGTGAAAATCTTTTTTACCAAGATTTTCAACTAAATTTTCTAAATTATAATTCATCGCATTATTTTTCCTTATCTCATTCGTTTAGTCATTCGACAGTTAATTTTCGGTCATTCCAAATTACAACAATTCTTCATCAGGTAAAATTATTTATATTAGAAAATATTGTCTTTCATAATTCCTCAACTTGTCTGAGATCAGTTTGTAAATAAACCAGGCTGTGAAAAATAAAACAAAAACCAATGGTTTTTCATAAAAACCCATTTAAACGACTTTTTTTTGGTTTATTTATTTTTTATTTTTCTACTTTCAAAATCAAAATTTTAATTTTTTTTATTGTATTGTGTATACATTAACTACATTAATGTTCTTATAAGTTTTCTTATAAAATATTTATATTAAGAACTCAAAAACAACAATTTAATTTTAAACACAGACATTTTTTCACTTTTCTCAAAAACATATTTGGGAATATATATATATATATATATATATATATATATATATATATATATATATATATATATATATATATATATATATATATATATATATATATATATATATATAAAAAAAAAGAAGAATATAAATATATATATATATATATATATATATATATATATATATATACATGTATGTATATATATATATATATATATATATATATATATATATATATATATATATATATATATATATATATATATATATATATATATATATATATATATATATATATATATATATATATATATATATCCAACTTTATCTTCAACTTTATTCCTACTTTTCATTAACGATCTTCTTAGCTGCACTTCTAACTCTGTTCACTCTTATGCCGATGACTCAACTCTCCATTCTTCCACTCATTTTAATTGTGCTCCCTCGTTTGTATCTAGAGTTGCCTCTCGTTTACAGCTTTCCGATTCAATTCTTGCCGATTTGGTCGGAATTTCTCAGTGGGGTAACCGTAATCTTGTGAAGTTCAACTCTTTGAAAACTCAACTTTTTCATATCTCCCTCTCTAAAATACCTCCCAACTTTCCTATCCCTTTTGATAGCTCTAATGTCTTACCAGTAAACAACATAAACATTCTAGGACTAAACATAAATAGTGAATTGTCTTGGAGACCTCACATCACATCGGTTGCTAAAATGGCCTCAAAAAAGCTGGGAATTCTGTTCAGATTACGTTTTTTTTTTCTGCTCAGATACTCCAGTTATATAAAAGTCTTATTCGCCCCTGTATGGAATACTGTTTCCACATTTGGGGTGGATCCGGTTCCACCCTCCTTTTGGATAGAGTTGAAGCTAAGGCTAAGAGGCTTATAAACTGTCCCATACTCTCTGACTCCCTTGACCCTCTTTCTCTGCGTCGTGACGTAGGTGCCCACCTCTAATTACAACGGCAGGTGCTCAAGAGAATTGACCTCTCGCATTCCTCCACCACTGCGTCGCCCTCGTAACACAAGAGGTGCCTTGTTCTCTCATGAAAATTGTGTGAATATTGGAGACTCAAGGATCACTCGTTATGGTACCTCCTTCTTTCCAGCCACATCTGTTTTGTGGAACTCCTTGCCTTCTTTTATTTTCCCGCAATATTTAATCTTCCTCTATTTAAGTCCCGCGTCTGCGCCCACCTGAGGAAATTGCGTTAGGCAAGGGTCAGGGTGTGGGTTTACTTTCCATTTATTTTAATTTTTATTTTTCTTTATGTAATTTTTTTTATTTATTTATTTATTTATTTATTTATTTATTTTTTGCCCCCTCCTTTTGAAAAGGGCATTGCCCGTGAGTGGTGGTATCATGTAAAAATATATATATATATATATATATATATATATATATATATATATATATATATATATATATATATATATATATATATATATATATATATATATATATATATATATATATAATATATATATATATATATATATATATATATATATATATATATATATATATATATATATATATATATATATATATATATATATTCTTATTATATATATTTATAAAGTATATATATATATATATATATATATATATATATATATATATATATATATATATATATATATATATATATATATTAATGTGGATACATACATTCCATTCTCTATCCCTTGAACTAATACTGATAAATCTTGGTTTAACAGAAATTCGAGAAACTCGTGCTTTAATACATTTCATCCCGGATTGGCAGAAAATCAGCTCTTCAAAACGCTAAAATCTTTTCTTCTTAGAAATTACAACAACCTTTCTGGTGCCTCTACCTCACACTCTTTCTGACATTTTGCAATTTTAAAATATCGACTCCAACTCTCCTTCTTCCTCCCTCCTTCCTTTTGTATCTCTGTCGATAATACTGTTTAACTTTTGCTAAAGCTGAACTGGTTGCTCAAACCTTTCCCTCTAATTTAACTCTGCACGGTTCCAGAGTTATTCCTCCTCTCCGTTTCCTTTTAACTAAAAATGTGATTTTTCATTCTTTGAGTTTAATTAATACTAAGAAGGTGGAGAGTGCTGAAGTTATCCCTCCAGTGGTCCTCAAAACTTGTGCTTCTGAGCTTGCACCCTGCCTTGGTAACCTGTTTCCTCACTGCCTATCAACTTCAACCTTTCCCTCCTGCTGAAAGAATGCATTCATTCAGCATGTGCTGAAGAAGCGGACTCCAGTAAACAATCCAATTATCGTCCTATCGCTTTAACCTCTGCTCTTCCTAAAGTTTTCGAATCTATTCTTAACAAGAAGATTTAGAAACATCTTAAATCTTCTAATCTTATCTCTGATTGCAAGTATGGCTTCTGTAAGTTTCATTCTACTGGTGATCTTCTTTCCTTTCTCTCCGACTCTTGGTCCTCTGCTCTTCCGCATTTAGGTGAATCTTTTTCTGTGGAGCTAGACATATCGAAGGCTTTCGATAAACTTTGGCACAAAGCTTTAATATCTAAACTTCCCACTTTCGGTATTTATCCTTCTCTTTGTAACCTTCTCTTGACTTTCGTTCCAGTCGTTATATGGCTGCTATTGTAGATAGCCACCATTTATCCTTTAAATCTATTCATAGTTGAGTTCCTCAAAATTCTGTTCTATCCCCAACTTTTTTTTTTACTTATTTTGCATCAATGATCTATCTGTTACTGTGTCTCCTCTCCACTCTTAAGCTGATAACTCCATCACTCCTTCCAATTTGAAAGACTACTCATTCAACAGCAAATAAATGATTCTAAGAGGGTAGCCTTGAAGCAACAGACCTCTGATCTTTCTGATACCTATAGTTGTGTTAAAGAAAACATGGTTGTTTTCAATACATCAATAGATCAGCTTCATCTGTCTATTAGACATATTCTTTCACACAACTATAAGGTATTCTTTGAGAACACAACAATAACCTTCTTCTGTTCTTAAATATTCTTGATATTTTCTTTTCTCGTGATCTTTATTAGAAGGATCACATTATGTTCTTTCTAACAAGTTTCTAGGAAATTGGGTGTTCCAAGGCTCCTTCGGAACTTCTTCTCACCATCCCAGTTGCTAGCTCTACATAAGGGCGTTGTTCGCCCTTCTATAGAGTATGAATCACATATCTGGGGTGGTTACACACATATTGCTCTACTTGATAAAGTGTTGTCTAGGGCTAGCCGACTCCTTAACTCTCTTACTCTCACTAACTCTCTCCAATATTTCTAGTCGTCGAACTGTTGTATCACTCTCTTTATTCTTTTCTTATTACAATTGATATTATTATTATTATTTTTTTTTTAATTTTCCAGTCATGTACCTCCTTCTTTGAGGAGAGTTCCTACGACTCGTATTTCAGACAGTCTCATCCATTCTCCGCTCAACTCTATGACCCAGATTTAACTGCTATGCTCAATCTTACATGTACTTTACTGGTAAAGTCTGCAACATGTTTTCCTCCTATTTATTTACTATGTAAATATATAATTAGGATGTATTTGCCTTATGAATTCATTTAGAGCACTTTTCAATTACTTTTTATTTGAAAAAAGAAAAAAAAATTTGTAGTTGGTTTAAAACATTATTCAAACCAAATAACCCTGAAATAAACTATAAAATGAGGAACATAATAATAAAACATCCTCGGTAATAAAAAATAGACTACAATATTCATTACTTTTCTAATGTAAACGAATTTGAATGAATTTGAAGTTTTATTTTTTAAATAAGTGACTTAAGTTTGAATTTTTATCATAGACAGACAGACAAACAGACAGACAGACAGACAGACAGACAGATATACAGACAGACAGACAGACAGACAGACAGACAGACAGACAGACAGATATACAGACAGACAGACAGATATACAGACAGATACACATATATACAGACAGACAGACAGACAGATATACAGACAGACAGACAGATATACAGACAGATACACATATATACAGACAGACAGACAGACAGACAGACAGACAGACAGACAGACAGACAGAAACATAGATAGATAGATAGATAGATAGATAGATAGATAGATAGATAGATAGATAGATAGATAGATAGATAGATAGATAGATAGATAGAAAATAATGAATATATTTATTATTAAATTATTATAATATTGATAAAGGTTGATATTGAATACGTATATATTTATTTAGACGAATTAATATATGTTTGATAAGCAATGTTATGTCTTGAAAGAACGGAAATGTATCTATAATTGATTTCTCGAATCCTTGTTGAATTCCTCTTTGATTATATTATCCAAGAAGGCGATATTCCTACTTTATTTTTCTTGTTGTGTTGACGTACTGTTTCAGATATATATATATATATATATATATATATATATATATATATATATATATATATATATATATATATATATATATATATATATATATATATATATATATAATATATATTATATATATATATATATGTATATATATATATATATATATATATATATATATATATATATATATTTTTTTTATTTATATATATATATATATATATATATATATATATATATATATATATATATATATATATAGTGGAGAAAAGATATAAAGGAAGTGTGTTCCTGACGTCACACAACCAGAATGAGCATATCGGTTAGGTCTGGGGTCAATAGTTGAATTGAGAAAAGATGAGACTGTTTAGAAGTGCGTGTCGAGCGAGACTTCTTCAATGGAGGAGGCATGCGATTGGAGAGTACAGAGCAGCAGTGTCGGTTGCAATGGCGATAGAAAGAAAAAAGAGAGTGACGTAACAATTCGAAGTGTAGAAATTGACTGGGGAGAATTAGTGAGAGAAGGAGAGCTAAAAAGACGAAAAGCCCTAGACTCCACATTTTCAAGGAGAGCTGTGTGAGAGTAACCACCCTAGATATGTAGAGCACACTCAATACAGGGTCGAATGGCACCCCAATAAAGATCAAGCAACTGGTGCGGCATGGTGAAATATTGAAGGCTTCTCAGAACAGCCAACCTCATAGAAATTTGCTTTATATATATATATATATATATATAAATATATATATAATATATATAATATTATTATATATATAATATTATAAATATTATTATTATTATTATTATTATTATTATACTATTATATTATATATATATATATTATAAATTATATATATATTATAAATATATACATATATTATTATTATTATTATATATATATATATATATATATATATATATTATATTATATATATATATTATTTATTATATATATATATATATATATATATATATATATATATTATTATTATTATTATTATTATATATTATTATTAAAAAAAAGATATTTACAAAGCAAGATATAAAAATATATATATAAATATATATATAAATATAAATAGATATTATGGTTATTATTTTATTTATAAATGATTATATATATATATATATATATATAAATATTAATAAAAATATATATAAATATATATATATATATATATATATATATATATATATATATATATATATTTATATATATATAATAAATATAATAAATGAAAAGCAAAAATAAAGTAGGAGGTAAGAGAACCCTGAGGAACAAAACTAATAATAATAATCTATATATATATATATATATATATTAAATATATATATATATGGTTATATATATATATATATATATATATATATATATATATATATATATAGCCCCTGGTCTCCCCTCATTTGGGGGTTTAAGTCATTTCCAGAAGCTGTCGCTGTCCCTGACTTCCAAGTTTTCACCTGGATAGGTAGGATTTCAGTTCTATTAAAACAAGCCTTTGGCTTGCTCCTAACGGAGCAAGGCTTGTCTATTGAGCGAGGGCTAACGCCCTCGCATTGGAGGTGGGCTATATATATATATATATATATATATATATATATATATATATATATATATATATATATATATATATATATATATATATATATATATATATATATATATATATATATATATATATATATATATATATATATCACTTAGAGAAATTAGTAGTAAAATTTTAACTACTAGAAGTAGTAAGCAGTATTTAACTATTTTTTTAGTACATTTTACTACCCGGTAGTTTATGTTACGAATTTACCTGGTTAAATTTTTACTATTTATTGAGTTGTTCAATGAACTTTCATATGGAGTAGGTTTGACTTTTTTAGTAGTTTAAATATTTTTCCGAAAGTGGTTAACATTCTGTAACCCCAATAGTGGTAAATTCTACTACATAACATTTACAAACAACACCG
>JABUQX010075791.1:27500-37500 GCA_015478945.1 Trachelipus rathkii
GCACAGAAAAAAAAAGACTTTGACCGCAAAAAAATAGGGCGCCCGAGTGTTAGGGGTGTTTAAAACTAACGAATACCCACGGGTAGACCACCCCGATGTCAGGAGTCGGGGTCTCTCGGCCTCTAGGTGGACTACGGGGGGACTAATCCCCCCTCCGGGGATGGTCTCCGGAACCCCCGCTCTTTGGTCTTTGGGTGTCGCGGGGGTTCCTCCGACCATCCCCTCCGGGGTATGAAACATCCCCCCCTCCGTCCCCCATCGGCTTGAGCCCCCTAAAAAGGGTAAACTTCTTTTTAGGGGGCTCGAGCCGAGCCTTCTATATGGCTGAGATATATATATATATATATATATATATATATATATATATATATATATATATATATATATATATATATATATATATATATATATATATATATATATATATATATATATATATAGATTGAAATAAGCTATATATATATATATATATATATATATATATATATATATATATATATATATATATATATATATATATATATATATATATATATATATATATATATATATATATATATATATATATATATATATCTTGTAATAACTACTAAACTTCACGTAATGTTTAAGATACTGATTAACTTGGCCCTAGTTAGTTTGAATCTTTCGTCAGAATATAAAAAAAAAATTATAGCTATTTTCCTTAAAAATTTTGAAATATATTTACCTGAGACAATCGCTTTATGTCTTGTAAAATGCAATAGGAAGGCTTGTAAATGCATTCTCTTTATAAATATGTATTAAATGACATAAATTAATATTTAAAAGTCACTAAATAAATAAATAAATCTTTAAATTTAAGTTTGCACATCACAAGCAAAGTCGACTTATACCTCTATAAGGTGAAAAATGAGAGCTTTTTTTTTTTTAACTCTCGATATTTCAAAAGGTTTTCGATATTAATATATCGATATATCGATGATTTCAAAAATATCGAATATCGAAGCTCAGACGAAAAATTGAAATAAGCCAATATATATATATATATATATATTATTATAGTTATATATATATATATTCTATCTATATATATATATATATATATATATATATATATATATATATATATATATATATATATATATATATATATATATATATATATATATATATATATATATATATATATATATATATATATATATATATATATATATATATATATATATAATTAATTTGTCGCCCCTCCTCTCCTACGAGTAACGGACTACCTCGAGATATTTTGCCACCACAGCAAGGCGTGCCCAGAGATCCGTTAGAAAAAGCGTGTTGATGCTGTGTCTGACGTCCGTTAAATCAAGGCAATCTAGCAAGGGATGTCCTGTGCCGTCGATAGTCTGTTAAAATATCTTTTTCAGTGGTGTAATGATGCTTTCTTGATTCTAAATTTGTATTCTTAAAGGGAGAGAGAGAGAGAGAGAGAGAGAGAGAGAGAGAGAGAGAGAGAGAGAGAGAGAGAGAGAGAGAGAGAGAGAGAGAGAGAGAGAGAGAGAGAGAGAGAGAGAGAGAGAGAGAGAGAGAGAGAGAGAGAGAGAGAGCCTAGAACGGGGACGGGATAGCATTACACGGGTTTAACAATCCAAAGTTTGTTACGTAGTTAATATTTCTGGTGGACGTGTTTGAAAGTATGATGTTAATTGAATATGTGGAGATCGTTTCGTTTTTATAGAGTTAATTGGGAGTGAATATGGTTGTTTAGTAATGGAAGTTTCTGAAGGTAAAAAGCTTGTGTGATTTTTTTCCTTCTAGGTGAGGGGTGTTGTTGTAATGTTTGATGCAGGGGGTCTCACTGCTTGTGAGTTTTTAAGGTTTTTAATAATGTTGAATACTTATGAGGGAGTGATTGGAGGAAGGATCTGTTTAGTTGGTTTTCAACCTTTTAAGCTGATTTATTATTTGTCTATTAGTGGAGTTTGTGGGTTTTTGACTAATTTTTGAATAGTGTGATATAAGAAAATTACATTGGTTATATATATATATATATATATATATATATATATATATATATATATATATATATATATATATATATATATATATATATATATATTATATATATATATTATATATATAAATTATTATTTTTCTTATATTATTATTATTATTATTATTATTATATATTTTTTATATATTATTATATATATTTCATATATATATATATATATTACATATATATATATTATTATTAAAAAGATATATATATATATATATATATTATATATATATATATATATATATATATTATATATATATATATATATATATATTATTATTATTATTATATATAATTATATATATATATATATATATATATATATATATATTATATTAAGTTATTATTATTATATATATATATATATATATATATATATATATATTAATATCTATATATAGAACTCTCCAAAGATAACTCGATTCCTTTTCTCGATCTTTTAATTTCCTGGACAGACAATAGCCATCCCTCGTTCCAAATTTACCGAAAACCCACCGCTTCAGATTCATATATTCACTGGTTTTCATTTCATAATTTGTCAACTAAAAAAGCCATACTCTCTAATTTGTTCCTGCGTGCTCTCAGAAATCGTGACAACCTACACTTAACCAATGAATTTAATTTTATCATCAACACTTTCAAAAAACTGAACTATCCCCAACCCTTCATATTTAACGCTCTTCACTCAGCTAAAAACAAATATTTAAATCCTATTATACAACAAAATTCTTATACTAACATCTTACCTATCCCGAATATTAACATACATCTTATTAAAAAATTCATACCTCCCGACATTAAAATCATTAAATCTAACATGCTAACTTTAAAGCATTCATTAAAACCTAAAGACTCCCATTTAAACAAAAAATCAGATATATATATATATATATATATATATATATATATATATATATATATATATATATATATATATATATATATATATATATATATATATATATATATATATATATATATATATGATCCCTTGCTCTTAATTGCAATAAATACTATTTAGGAGAAACTAATAACATATACACAAGAATCGATCAACATAAAGATGACCTACGCAAAGGTAACCCTTCCTCATCTTTAACCATACATAGAAATACTAATAACCATTTAATTAATATCAGATCCCATAAACTAGTCATACCTATTCAAAATACCAAACAAAGAAAAATCATCGAGTCTTTCCTAATCAAAAACTCACATAATTTTAACACAAAAATAGGAAACCCCCAAATCGATGACTTTACGAATTTTCATTTAAAACAATCTCTTAAGCTTAAAAATTATCTAAAACAAATTCAACCTAGCACATAGTCCTTTATACCTTCAAACAACCATGTTGCCAGAAAAGAAGAAGAAGACAATAAAAATTGGAGCTGTATTCTTTCCCAACCTCCGTTCCTGAAATTTAGTTCCTGAAGAAGCAGCTCGGACATGAGTGCGAAAGCTCGGATTATATCTTTTAAAAAAACTCTTATGTGATTAATCTTTATTTTTAGTTTGTTGTTATGTAATAACTGTGAAAAAGAAATAACAATTTTTGAACAGTTTCATTTTGTGTTGCCTCCAGGGGTAAAATCATCAATATTTAAATGCAAGTTGCAGTGCAGATTGTGCATCAATATATATATATATATATATATATATATATATATATATATATATATATATATATATATATATATATATATATATATAGTATTTATATACATATATGTTATATATATATATATATATATATATATATTTTTATATATTTTTTTATTGTGTTTCGCTAAATTGATAAAAAAATATATATATATATATATATATATATATATATATATATATATATATATATATATATATATATATATATATATATATATATATATATATATATATATATATATATATATATATATATATGTAACCACTTGCGAAAGTCTCAGCCCCCCCGAAAAACATTTCTGGCTTCGGGCCTGCTCACAACCTATCACTTCGTAGCGAATCAAATGCTTTTTGTAAATCCATGAAGACTACGCTCACACCAACTTTGAATTCCCACGTCTTCTCCACAATCTGTCTTCAACTAAAGATCAGATCCGTTGTTCCCCTATTCTTCCTGTTCTTTGCCTCTCATCCTCTCACTCAGTCTTTCGCATACCTTTACTATACGATTTATCATGGATATGCTCTTATATTTTTCACATATAATAGAATCTCCCGTTCCCTTATATATCGATACGATTATTGTTCTCTTTCACTCCTCCAGAACCTATTCAGCATCTTTAGTATAGACCTCACTGTTTGGGCCTCCTCCCAAATCACCAGGTCTATGTCTACTAGGGACCGACCGGGGCAGGAATTTTGCCGGGGCCGGGGCCGGGGCCGGGGCCGGGGTTAGCTAAAATTAGAAATGTAAGTCAAAAACACTGAAAGTCTTAAAACTTAGGATGAAAATTAAATATAATTTCAATTAATTAATAATTTAAATTATAAAAAAGGAATACATTTAATTAATTCAATTAAATAAGTATTTTCGAAAGAAATTTTTAGAAAATAATTGATTTTCTAGGAGAATAAGTTGTATTATATATATATATATATATATATATATATATATATATATATATATATATATATATATATATATATATATATATATATATATATATATATATATATATATATATATATATATATATAGGTATTACTTGCTAGATTGGTGGCTTCTTTTTAAAAGCAAGCACCCTATATAAGAGGATGGTAATTTAGAAATCCATATTTTAAATGATGTTTTTATTCAACATAAGTAAAATATGAAATAAGTATAAAAGTAATAAAAGTTCCTTCTGTGAGATACTCTTTGTAGGCGAATTGCAAGTCGCAGCCTTTTCCAGTACGTTTTTCGAACTTGCCTCAGACTCTTCGTTTAGCGGCGAAAATTGGTGATCGAAATTCGAGTCGCAGCCTTTTCCTTGAAGTTTATCGCTCTTGCCGGGAGGATTTCTGAAGAGAGTATCTTGAGTGAGATTTTCTTTTGATTCTTAATAATTTGATCTGACTGACTGAAGAGTATCTCAAACGGAAGAGTTTATATATTGTTTCATTTCGACTTATGCTAAAATTTTGCTCGCGCAAATCTTAGCATAAGTACGAACATAAATTAAAATTTTTTTTTTACAAAGTTATAATGGAGTGCTACATTACTTCCTGCGCTAAACACGGAGTGAGAAAGTATGTTATAATAATTATACAATAAATAATAACTAAAATACATAAAATTAAAGTACTTTCAAATGCAAGCATGTCTAATTATGTCCGAAGACATAAGCAGACATACAAACATTTGAAGGCAAAAATAGTATACAGGAAATTTGAAGAATATTCAAATACGAGCATAACTGGTTACATCCGAAGATCTAAACATATATACAAGTATTTGAATACATATAAATACAATAATGTTATATATACAGAAAAAAAAGGTGCATTCAAACACAAGCATATTTGGTTATATCCGTTAGATATAAACAAACATACAAACATTTAAATGCATAAAAATACAAAAATGTTAATACATAATAATTATTGATATGAAACAATTGAATTATTCACAAGTTAAATAGGCCACATTGATCGAACCGTTAAATCCAAGGAAAGGTCCAGTATAAGACGTTTCTAACGTATCCATGATTTGACCAATGCGCACGTAGTTTTCAAAGTTGTAGTTACGAGAGAAACATTGCTTGACATATGTAGAGACGAAGTTGCTTGAAGTTTAGGTTCTTTATTTGAAAAATTTCTTCATACATAAAAGGGAGAGGTCACAGAACCATTTAGAATTCGAAAAGGAATCAAAGTTCGTAGTGGAATCCAAAAATGAATTTCTGCCCATAATCCAAACTTAAATGATGAAAGAAATCCATACCGTAAAGGAAGTTACATATGTAGATGCGAAATTGCTTGAAATTTAGGTCCTTTATTTGAAAAATTTCTTCATACATAAAAGGGAGAGGTCACAGAACCATTTAGAATTCGAAAAGGAATCAAGTTCGTAGTGGAATCCAAAATGAGTTTCTGCCCATAATCCAAACTTGAATGATGAAAGAAATCCATGCCGAAAAGGAAGTTTGCTATGTCTAGCGATGAATCCTCGAACTGTGATAGTTGTGAAAAGATGAAGACCATAATCCAAAATTAAAATGAAAATTGAAGTTCAGTATCGATAATATTCGTTTGCTTGAGTCATTTTCTTAGAGTGTTCTGATAGGGAATTTTAGTATTATTTTAGTTTTTTCTTTTTCTTCATTTTTGTTTGTTTTTCTTTAGTAATCAGAAGGCATTGATTGAAGTTCTGGGTGTTCTACTCCGGGTTCACCAATTATATAGGGTAAAACTTGCTAGATTGGTGCTTCTTTTGTGAGCAAGCACCCTATATAAGAGGATGGTAATTTAGAAATCCATATTTGAAATGATGTTTTTATTCAACATAAGTAAAATATGCAATGAAAGTATAAAAGTAACAAAAGTCCCTTCTGTTGAGATACTCTTTGTAGGCGAATTGCAAGTCGCAGCCTTTTCCAGTGCGTTTTTCGAACTTGCCTCAGACTCTTCGTTTAGCGGCGAAAATTTGTGATCGAAATTCAAGTCGCAGCCTTTTCCTTGAAGTTTATCGCTCTTGCCGGGAGGATTTCTGAAGAGAGTATCTTGAGTGAGATTTTCTTTTGATTCTTAATAATTTGATCTGACTGACTGAAGAGTATCTCAAACGGAAGAGTTTATATATTGTTTCATTTCGACTTATGCTAAAATTTTGCTCGCGCAAATCTTAGCATAAGTACGAACATAAATTAAAATTTTTTACAAAGTTATAATGGAGTGCTACATATATATATATATATATAGTAAAAAAGTAGATATATATATATATATATATATATATATATATATATATATATATATATATATATATATATATATATATATATATATATATATATATATTATTATATATATATATATATATATATATATATATATATATATATATATATATATATATATATATATATATATATATATATATTATATATATATATAGATATATTATATATATATATATATATATATATATATATATATATATATATATATATATATATATATATATATATATATATATGGGGTTGTGTGCTTGTATTAGAGAAGAATCGACTTTGTAGTAGTGATATATTTACTTTAGAGAGGAAGCCCTTGGATTCTTTTTTAGTATTAGCTTTACTGTCACTTCATTTTATTACTAAATGTACACAAATTAAAAACATAGCCAGTTGACACTTTTGTTTTAATGAAATAAATTTGGGAAAGTCTGACACGCGAGACCCGTTGGTGGGACGGGTTTGATCTCATCACTCGCGCCAGTTGTCTGCCATTCACGGCGCCGTTGAAATACTGATGCCAGATATTTGTATAAATTCATCTGGTTTCATCGGTTGCCATTATAATGCAAAGGATCATGATTTGCGATGGTTCGTGTGATTGATACTGATCATCTTTGCAGCCAGCCGATACTGACAGCGGTTAGCCTGGCGACTGAAGCTGACTTATGTTGCCCTGTGCTGGTCATCGCTGATTTTCTTCTTTCGCAAATCTATTCTTATATTTATTGCGTAGGGTATGTGATAGTATACAGTTTGGGGAAATTTTCAGTTTGGGGCTCTGAGAATGCTTTGCTAAGATGTTATTTGCTTGGAATGAGGGTAATATTTTTTGTAATAGCTTGTTTTAACGAATACAATGGTAATTTGAGAATTGCAAAGTGATGGGGCGTTATAGCGTCTTCCTTTCGTTTCTGTGCCGCTTTTGGTGATGAAAAACCTCAGATGGGTAAGCGATCGAGTACAGGATGAGCTTAGCTGTGCTAAATAAAGCGCGTCGGAGAACAGAAATGAAAGTTATTCTTTGTGTTTGGGGGAATGAGGCCAGCCTCGCTTGACGCGAATGCTGGTTTCATATGCTAGGTCGCGTTCACGTGATTGCGCATCGCGATGAGTTGAGCGGCACTTTGCGCTACCGAACCGAAGCGATCACAATACGTTTAGACACACAGGCTGGTGCCGAGATAACGTCAATTCACACATCTAACCATAAACTATTGTTTATCAGGTATGAAGTTAGTTCCATATATAGTGATGCTGAAGGGAGAGCAGTGGGGGATCCTTATATTGTAGCCGTGCCGAGCTTGTACATTTGTAATCCATAAACTATTGTTTAATAGAGAGATTGGCCTTCCTGTTTCATATATTAAAACAGCTCATTAATCTCTCATTACAACATAACTTCTTTCATTTTAATGGCAAATATTACAAACAAACTTTTGGCCTGAGTATGGGATCCCCACTGTCTCCCATACTCAGTAACATATATATGGAACTAATAGAATTTTATCATATTTTACCCCACCCTTTATTAAACAATAGTTTATGGATTAGATATGTAGATGACATTTTTGTCTCCCTCCCTCACAACACCAACCCTAATGATGTCCTAAACTATATTAACTCTATTCATCCTTCAGTTCAGTATACGATAGAAATGCCTTCCAACAACTCTATCCCTTCCTCGATACCTTAATCACATGGAATAACAATCACTTGCAATTTACTATATATAGAAAACCAACATTCGCACCAAACTATATACATTGGCTATCTAATCATTCCCCAAACACAAAATTAGCTGTTCTGTCATCTCTATTTCTCCGTGCCTTTCGTATATGCTCTCTCCCTCTTCTAGCACAAGAAACTAAATACATCCACAATACTTTCAAATCACTTTACTATCCTGAGTTTTTCATCACAAAAGCATTTAACAAAGCAAAAAAGAGGTACTATAGCACCTTTCCCCCGAAAAATAGCAACACCTCCTTTTACCAATTCCTCAATTACCATTATATTCGTTAAAACAAATATTACCAAAAAATATTACCCTCATTCCATCAAATAACATCACCTTAAAAAACATTTTCAAACCCCCAAAACGAAAAGAAAATCTCCCCCAAAGCTGTATATATCACATCCCCTGCAATACTTGCAATAAAACATATATAGGTGAAATCATAGATTTGCAAAGAAGAAAAAATCAACATACAGATGACCTGCACAAGGACAGCATAAATTCAGCTTTAACAAGTCATAGGCGTAACACAGTCTATCAATATCAACAATATAAAGATGATCAGAAATATCAATCAAACGAACCATCGCAAAATCATGGAATCCTTTTGCATTTATAATAGTAACAACTACAATAAGCATCCCGGTGAAGTTAAGATAGATTTTATACAAAATAAATATCTGAAAACATCAAAATATTTCAACAACACCATGAAGAAAATAGCAGACCAACTGAAACACACTTGAACTGATGAAGATCAAGAAAGAAATCCAGTCCCTTAGCCTGAAGAGGTCTCGCGTGTCGGGATGAAAATTAGCTTTCCTTTTTAAAATTTATTTCATTAAAAAAAAGTGTCTTTAACAATGTTTTTAATTTGTGTACATTTATTAATAAAATGTGTGTATATATTATTATATATTATATATATAGATATAGGGTCAGATATTATGTATATATATATATATATATATATATATATATATATATATATATATATATATATATATATTTTTATGCTATGAAAAAAATAAATATTTTTCTTCATTTTTATATATATACATATGTTTTTAATTTGTGTACATTTAGTAATAAATGTATATATACATTATACATATATATATATATATATTATTATAGTTATATATATAAAGACAATAGTATATATATATATATATATATATATATATATATATATATATATATTATATATATATATATATATATATATATATATATATATATATATTTGTTATTATATATATAAAATTTTATATATATATATTATTAAGA
>JABUQX010075791.1:40000-42500 GCA_015478945.1 Trachelipus rathkii
ATTAGCTGATGTTAATGAAATTGATATACTTGGTGTTAAAATAGAAACATCGAATATAAAATTGAACTTAATAAATGTCTATCGTCCACCGTCCTCACAATCAGTAATAGATGTAACTTTGTATAAAGAATTGAGCAGAGTCTCAGAAGGATTCACAATAATTGTAGGAGACTTTAACTGCCCAAATATCGACTATAATTTACTTGATGCAGATCTGGAAGGAAAGCGATTACTTAAATTCTTAGGAGACAATTTCCTTTTTCAAATAATTGATTGCCCTACGAGGGGAAACAATATTTTAGACCTATTAATAGTGAGTCACTTGAACTTGGTAAGAAGTTTTGAGGTTATCGAACCCATTGGTAAAAGTGATCATAACATGATTAAATTTACCATTAATATTGAAAACAAAATACACAACAATTACTTGAAATTCCCAGATTTTAAGAACGCCAATTTTGATGGCTTAAAGGACAGTTTATCTGTCTATGATTGGAATGAGACATTAACAGGAAATGCAAATGTAATGTGGGATACGTTTCTACAAATATTTAAAGACAAAGAAAAAGATTTTGTTCCGTATAAAATGAAGCTAACTTTACCAAATTCAAAGCCAAGATGGTGGAATAATGAAATTAGAGATTCTTTAAGTAATAGAAATAGAGCTTATAAACTATGGAAGTCGTCTCCTTCAGTGGAAAATAATAATAGTTACATAGCTTGTCGGCGAAGCTGCAAACGATTAATTAGAAATTATAAACGAAACTTTGAAATTAATATTGCTCGTGAATGTAAAATTAATCCTAAAAAGTTTTACAAATATGTTAATAACAAAAGTTCCATTAAGGAATCAATTGGTCCTTTACTGGACATTAATGGTAATTTAAAATCAAACAGTGCTGATATGGCAAACATTTTAAATAATTTTTTCTCGACAGTTTTTACGAAAGAGAATCTAGATAGCCTGCCTAGCATGAAAGACATAAGGAATTTTCATGCAGACAACATTTTAGATACATTTGAAATTCTAGAAGAGGAAGTTGCTTTCCAGATTGATAAATTATTAATAAATAAATCGCCTGGACCAGATGGATACTATCCAACGCATCTCAAAAATTTGAAAGACATATTAGTGAAACCTTTGACAATGCTTTTCAATAAGTCTTTAAAAGAAGGAATAGTTCCTCATGATTTCAAAATTGCTAATATAACTCCCATTTTCAAAAAAGGAGATCGTAAGGTTCCGAATAACTACAGACCAATTAGCTTGACTTCTATAGTTGGTAAAATTTTTGAAGCAATACTAACTAATAGGTTAGTTGCACATCTTGAAGATCATGGATTGCTCAAGAATTCCCAACACGGTTTTAGAAGAAATAGATCATGCTTAACAAATTTACTAGAATTTTTTAATGTGGTTATTAACGATGTAGATAATTAAAAATCCTTCGATGTCATTTACTTAGACTTTCAAAAAGCATTTGATACCGTCCCTCATCAAAGATTATTGGAAAAGCTTAGAGCTCATGGTATTCGAGGAAATCTTTTAAATTGGATTAAAAATTGGCTTTCGGATCGTCAACAACGAGTCGTTATCAATGGTGAATGCTCTGATTGGACGAATGTTACTAGTGGTGTACCCCAAGGATCTGTCCTGGGTCCAATACTGTTCATTATATATGTAAATGACATAGATAATAATATTTTAGGCAATATTTCGAAATTTGCAGATGATACGAAACTTGGAAATCGCATAATATGTGAGAAAGATTATCAATTACTCCAAAGCGACTTGAACAAGATTGTAAATTGGTCAAAAACATGGCAAATGAAATTTAATACCGATAAATGTAAAGTTATACATTTTGGGAGTAGGAACAATGAATATGATTACAAAATAGATGACACAGTTATCAAAGTTGTCAGTGAGGAAAAGGATCTAGGAGTATTAATTAATAAGGATTTAAAGTTTGCGAAACAATGTGCTGAAGCTGTTAAAAAAGCAAATAAAGCTCTAGGATTTATTGCCAGAAACTTCTGAATATAAATCTAAAAATATAATACTTCCTCTCTATAAAACATTAGTTAGACCTCATCTGGA
The DNA here is from genome assembly GCA_015478945.1 of Trachelipus rathkii. NCBI lineage: Eukaryota > Metazoa > Arthropoda > Malacostraca > Isopoda > Trachelipodidae > Trachelipus > Trachelipus rathkii. The sequence continues at coordinate 42,102 of JABUQX010075791.1, forward strand.
ATACGCAGTGCAGTTTTGGAGCCCATACCTCAAAAAAGACATAGAAAAAATTGAAAGAATTCAAAGAAGGGCAACCAAATTAATCCCTGAATTGAGAGGTAAATCATATGAGCAACGACTACGTGAATTAGATATCCATTCTTTAGAGACAAGAAGATTGAGAGGAAAATTAATAGAAGTTTTCAAAATACTAAATAAATTTGACAATGTCGATTACAGGCAATTCTTTAGATATGATTTTAATGATGTAACACGAAGTAATGGGCATAAACTTTGTCATAAACGATTTCAAACAAATATAGCAAAGAATTTCTTCACTTACGATGTAATTGAGAAGTGGAATAGTCTCTCTTATGAAATAGTGAACAGCGGCAACATCGATTTATTCAAGAAAAAGTT